>JANKKB010029860.1:0-33322 GCA_026225775.1 Bursera palmeri | reverse complement strand
TTTCTTTGTGTACTAGGCGCAAAACAGCAGGTTTTGCAGGTAACAAAAAGGTCTTCGAAGTAAATTTACCAGAAAGTTCTCGAAAATTTATTACATGTATCCGCAAGTACTTGTTGTTTTACTTGAAACTGTTGGAAGAGACTGGAGACATATGTACTCTTGAAAGGGCTTACGTCTCTCTTAGGGCAGACAAAAGGGTAATAAGTCAATCCCTTGTACTATTGACTAAGTTTATGGCAACAAAAAGCATATTACCTCCTTCATTATAGACGATGCATCACTGATAATTGTATTAGTTTATGCTAGGTTTGTTCCAAGAAAATAATTTCCTGGCGAGGAGTTCTTGTTTTGTTGAAAATTTAGAGAACTTTTTCATTCTCTGATTTATTTATAGAAGAAAAAGGGGCCGTATATGTAGTTCCCATTAAATTAATTTATGAATTTAGTATAAAGGCTAGGTATCTTTACTATTAAGATGTGCACACTTCAATAACTGTGTGATCTGAGTGCAGCAATTCAAGTGGAAATAACTTTTCTTTTTTTTTTCTTTTTTTTTTTAAATCCAGTTTTCATTATGTATTGAAGATCTTGTCCCAGTGGCACTTGGGAGGTACATCAGGGCCCTACTTTCACCCGTGCTTCACGCTGATACTGCTGACTCTGTTGCTGCAAGCAGTTCTGAGCATCAACTGGAGAAGATTTTTGCTTTGTTCATGGAACAGGGGAACTTGTGGCCTGAGATATGTGCTGCACCAGAGATCAAGAGTCCAGAAGTATCAGAGAGCAGTTTATATGGGTATTTTTGCATTCTATAACAACTCATACATTTCAATTGGGCAATTGTACTGCTAACATCCTGATCCAAATAACGTCATGAAAGCAAAGAAAACTAAGAGAATTTTGTGCTTTCATTTTCTTCAAATTGAAAGGACATACAATGAGTACATTAAATAGAGACTCCTAGCCCAAATGATAAGGCTTTGCAACCTCCTTTAAATTAGAAAATCGAAAAATAACTACTATTGGGTAGTTATTCCGACTGTTCTACTTAAGACTTAGAAATTTAACTTTTAAATACAAGAAAGTTCTCCACACATCAGGTTGACATTTTCATCTAACTTTTTTGGTCCATACTTTCCCCACCCTTTTCCATACCTGTGACACCCAATATATATATATATATATATATATATATATATCTAATATTGGGCCTGATTCCCATGATTTGTTTAGAAACTGTTGGAGTTTACATTTTTTTCCTAGTAGCTCCTTCCGTCTAAACCTAGCCAAGTGCCATCTTCAAATAGATAAGATTTTGGCCCCCTCCAGTATGGATACTCTCTTTCTGTCCAAACCCAATAATCATTCTCCTTTCTTTAAAATTTTTCCTATTTTTTTGTTGAAACATTTATGTATTGGTGCCATCACTACTCATGGCACATCCAAAATTCATAGATTGAATTATTTGAGCTTCCCAGCATTCGGAGTCCGGAAATGTTTGCAGTTATGGTTTCTGTTAGGGCAATGGACTTCTGCTATGCAGTTTGAGTTTGACATTTAATATGTGTTCTGCTTTTCATGATTGAATGCATTCTTCTGATAGTTGCAAATATTTCTGACTATCTATTATATTGTTTCAGATATCTCCACCAATATATTGTATCATTGGAAAGAAAAGCCAAGCTAGAAACTCTCGAGGCAATAAATGAGAAGATACGAAAACGTTTCAAGAATCCAAAGTTGTCAAACAGTAACTGCGCGAAAGTCTGCAGGCATGCGTCTGTTGCTTGGTGCAGATCTCTTGTAATTAGCTTGGCATTGATCACTCCATTGCGTTCTTTGCCCTTGAGTGAAATTCAAGCTCCTAACCTAGTGGACGGTGTTTTGGAAAATAGCCATCTCCTTTGTGCTGATCTGCAAACAAATGAGTTATGGAATTCATCAATCGAGGACAAAACTTATTTGAAAATTCTTGAAACAAATTGGAACCCTGTGTTATCCAAAATTAAGAATATAATAATTAAGAAAGCTTTGGATGAAAATTTGGACACGGCCCACTCTTTACTTAGAAATTCATACAATTTCTATCGGGAGAGCTCATGTGTAACACTTCCATCTGGTCTCAGCCTTTATTTGGTTCCATCTCGGTTAGCAACAGAAGCCCAATTTCTGCCAGGAATCGATGGGGTTGAAATTCTGGATCTAAGCATTCCTAGGAAGCTTCTTTTGTGGGCATACACGTTGCTGCAAGGCCGATATGCAAACATTTCTGTTGTTGTAAAGCATTGTGAAGAAAACCTGAAGGTAGTGAAAGCTAACTCACCTTTGGTTGTGTTTTATTTTTCTTGAAGTAATTTTGCGTAATGCACTTGGCTCGAAGGAGTGCTTTACTAGATATTACTTTTCCTTCTTTTCTTCTAGACTAGATATTAGGAGGTCCTTGAGGCTATTGACCATTGAAGACAAGGGAGTGAAGACTATTTAAACAGACAGTTCACTTCATTTACGTGAAGACATGAGCAAGGATGCATCATTCTTTAATGTTTGATATGTTGGTAGAAAAACCTTGAATATCGTCTGCATAGTTCTTGGTTAAGGAATGCAAGATTAATGTATCATGCAATTGTGGTTGTGTTTTGCAGTCAAGGATGAAAAAGGGAATTGGAACTCCATCTGTATCCACAAATACAAGCATTCAGACTATTATAAGTACTCCTACAGGTTATTCTTACCATTGATGGCTTTCTTAATTTTCTTGTCCTTTAAACTACTTGGGACTTGGTAACACACGGCATTTCACTGCAAGAAAAAAACCATAGTAAATAGTTTTGGTTTTTGAGATCTTAGAATTTGAAATTGGTTTTATTAAGTTCTTAAGTTTCATTGTTCTGCATCTCCCCTTCTGTCCTAAAAGAAATCTATTGATAATTGAGTCACTCTTAACAGTTCTGCTCCAACTTTAAATCGCATATTTAAGACAGGTTTAATGCTTTCTAATTCTGATGGTTGTCTAAAAACAATGTTGGCTGTAGGTGGTGCCAAAGAAGGATCTTGCCATGGTGGAGGCACTGAAGTAGAGGAAGCTCCAATGGCCATAGTGGCATCTGCTTCACCATCTGACTCTGCTTCAGTATCACACTCTGCTACAGGATCGCAACCCATCGCTTTAATGTCTCAGTCCTCTGCTTCGGCATCCAGCACTGCTTTAGTGTCCGTGACTGAGAACACACAGTATGTGTTAGCACTGCCTTCGTCTGCGGAGTCTCAAAAGAGTCTAGACGCTCCTCCACAACTACATCAGTCTAAAAACACCGATACAGAAAGAAGCAATCTGCTGCATGAGGGAGGAGAAAATCAAGACAAAGGCTGACCCTCGTGGTTGATTGATCTGCTGACCATCTAACATGTATTACTTTCTAACACGTTATTGAAAGGGTTGGGCTTGCGCGAATCAATCCCACATGTATGTTGGGATATTTGAGTTTTGTAAAGGAAAATTTTTCTAATCTTCAATATCATCAATGTGTCTACTTTGTTCTTATTCAATATGATCATTAGAATGATCCTGTGTTGTGTATAGATACACTAATCACCACTATGACGATTGGAAGTGTTGCTTTGAGAGAGTTGTCGTTAATTATTTTCGAGTTCTGTTGGCATCGACGAAATCAGATATTAAATTGTCTTAATATGTACATATTTAATAAAATAATGATAATTAAATAAGTTAAAAATTTGAGAGAAATTTGTATGGAAAATGCAATATTCTTCACCAATAGAAGAATAGTAACTGATATTGTAATATATATATATATATWTWTTTTAACCCAAACCTAGTGATATTGCAACTAACCCTCGTGTTGCCAGGTGGCAGTCCAATGGAATGTGGGATGTCCATATAGGATAGGGTTGTGGAAGTGGAAAGAAAAACAGAGCAAGCACAATGGGAAGCAAGGGTTTTCTTCTGCTCAAAGTCGCAACACCGAACACTCACTTATTTACCTTCTCAAGGATAACTAGAATTTCATCTTCTAATAGAAAATGCTCAACTTCTGCAACTACAGCCTCCTCTCTTGAACCTCCCGACTTGCCTCGTTTGGCTGAAACTGCTCGAATCTCTCTCACCCCTCAACAGGTATTCTGTCTTTTTCTTTTTCTTTTTTCTGGGTCTCTTTCGTTTTAACTCTTCTGTTTCTTCTTCAGGTTGAAGAATTTGCTCCTAAAATTCGACAAGTTGTAGATTGGTATGCGCTGGTTGTGACTCGTATTCTAATTTTATCGCTTAAATTTTCGATTTGAACAACTCAAAACTGTTGATTGATTCTAAATATTATGGTCGTTCCTATTCATTTCTTTTCATGATAGGTTTGGACAACTCCAAGCTGTTGATCTCAATAGTGTTGATCCCGCCATCAGAACAGGTTTTTAGAACCCTTCAACTCCTTTACGTTTTCAACAAATAGCTGTTATATGACTTATGATAGCATTGCTTGAATGTTTAGATTAGACATATGCTAGTATTTGTCTTCACTTATTATAAATTCAATCAATGTGCTTTTGCCCTGCCACAAACCCACTAGCCCGCCAATTTCTTTTCTTTTTTTTTTTTCAAAGGCTTCTGTAAATTTGTGGCTACGTTACTACTCTTGCACAATGAATTAGTATTTCCAATTTGTCTATTAAATAAAAGCACTATCGTAATATACTGAATAATGGGGTTCTGTCAAGATAATATCCATTATCTGATCATCCTAGAATATATGCTTGCTGCAACTTCTTGATCATTCAATTATTCTGCCCTATGTCAATATAGTAGGTGACATACGTCCATTTTCTCTTTGTAATTCATAGCTGCTGTTAAGGTGGTTTCTAGACCTGATATATTGATTTCTGTGAGAGAGTAAGAAAATCAAGTAGTCCACATAGCCTGCAACGTGCTGGGATATAGCTTCAACAGAATACCTTTGAACCTTCTGCTTGACACCTTCTTTAGATAGGATGGTGAATTACTTATGTTTTACCAGAAACCATCTAACGAACTAAGATGTTCATCATAAAATTCTTCTGTTTATTTATGTTCTTGGCTTTATAAAATGAAGTCAAGACTGGAGGAAGCGAGGTTGTACTGTTTTTTGACAGGCCTTAACTAGTGTAATATGTAGCTCTGACATGTTATTAACATTTTCACAGATAATGAACCTGACAATTTGCGTGAAGATTCTCCTGAAACATTTAAAAATAGGTGAGATGGTTTTCTTTTGCAAGTACTCTGCTGCCATTGATGGTTCAACTTCTTTAGCAGGTTTAATTTTGTTCCTCTACACTCCACAGGGAAGCCATTATAGCTGCCCTTCCGAGCTATGAGGAGCCATACATCAGAGTTCCTAAAGTCTTGAATAAAGAGTAAAGCTGTAAAGGTAGCCTGCTTTATTTTCTCTAAGGGGCCTTAGCTATTCTGGCCGATCAGGCCGAGAACGGAGATTTGGTAGTTCCATACCTTTTGTCCCAAAACTACATTTTTTTTAGTATTTATTTAGTATGACAACAATTTACTGGACACTCGGACCCCGGGAGTTGCTGAACAGTAAAAGACTTTGATTTCAACCATGAGGTGTATCCCTTCGGAGCCACCCTTCCTAGTCTGGACATTATATTTCATAAAATCCATAAGATTCTTGGTTATCAAGGTTATAGGTTTGAAAGTAACCTGATTTAGAACTCGTCAAACACATTGCATTATGGGGAAAAAAATTATTGGCAGCCCATTATGCTAGATGTACCATTATTTTTCAACGATCAAGACCTGTATCTCGTTTACTGCCACCATGTTGAACACCTGTGGAATTTCAACAAACTTGCTTTCAATGATGCTTGTTTTATAAGCAGTGTTCAGGTTTAGCTCAAGCTGATGTGAGCTTTGGAACACATCAGGTTTAGCTCAAGCTGATGTGAGCTTTGGAGCACGTCAATACTCTTCTAACTTTTTCCTTACATAAAAAGTTTCCATTTTAAAAAGATGCGCCTTACGTAAGGCATTTTTGCCTGCCGATGTCCATGTTCAGCCAATGTTCATTTAAACTATTTTCATAAGATGTTTAATAATGTGCTATTGTCTTTTATTTGTTAACGATGCTTACCAATATATTAAATATTACTTGACGGAAACTTAATAATTATTACAGCTTGCTGAAGATATGTTTATACCTTTCTGTTCAATTGTACGTGTTTGGCCATCATCATCAATCAGGTTATGCTGTGTTGCGCTCTACTGGCAAAAGAGAAAGACACAAGATCAAGAAATCGAAAATGTTTTGTAAAAGAACGTGAATGGAACGTAAGAGACAGGAACTTATTTTTCCTGCGTTACAAATATGCTTTTTGTTTAGTAAAGGAAAAGGCTCACAACTAAACATTTTAGCGGATGAAAATTTTGTTTGTTAAAAGTACATGTTTTTACTTTCGTAAGGGTTTTTGAAAGATGGTAGATTAGGCTGACTATAGTATGCCGGTCAAGTGAAATTATTTCGACCCTTTTCTTGTCCGGTATAAACCATATAAGCGTCCAAACGTTGCTATTGCTAGCAACCTTATGACATATCACAACGATGCGTACAATCTGCATCAGCAGAGTATCTAAGCAATGAAAAAAGAGTCGTGGAAACAAAGGGTTAAATAAAATAAATAAATAAAGGTAAGAGGTAGAGAGATGTGCTATTATATTATATTCATGATAATTCTTTCCTATTACGTTCGTGATACCAAAAAATTCAGTGACTGAATATGAAAATGAAGAATCAGTTGTATACGAAAATTATGGGCAGGTAATTATAGGCAGGTAGACATAATGAAGTCCCTAAAGCATGGTTTAGTCCCCATTTCATATTTACAATGAGTTTAAGAATTTTAAACACAATGTCAAAGAAAACGGGAAAGCTCTGCACATTCTTGAGGAATTACATGAATGAATGCCTGCCTCTATTATAATCTTCTATTGTTTTCTTTCTTTTTTTCTTCCTAACTTTTTTTTTTTTTCATTTTTCCTTTCTTCTATTTCTACTTTTCTGTGTTAGAACTCTCAAAAAACATACAAAATAAAAGCCAATGAAAAGCGGCCGTTAATGTGGAACATATCTTGTTGAGATGTATATCATCATGACTGCCAGAAGAGCTCAAAATCGTGACTGTACAATGAACGGTCCTGAATCTCCAAATTTGCAACATGCCAATTAATAAGCTGGGATTGAAGAATTTTACACAAAACCAGTCCAGCTGGAAAAATCCACCACTCACTTTCATCCCTGCACCAACATGAATAAACACATACAGCCCTTTTAGATGAGTTTTCAGATTCCAAACTGAAATATAAGTTCTAGAATCAAAACTATCATCTCACATGCTAATATTCCAGGGCTGAAAGTTTGGAAGTCTTTTATTAGGCGATGATTGATTGCTATAGTGAATATATCCACAAAGGAATGCAACCCCCTGGTAATAAATCAGAAGACAACAATTTATACTTACAAAAAATAAAGCTAAACAAATCTGAAAATTCAGACATTTAATCAAGAAAAAAACAATATTAAAAATAGAAGGAAGATTCACAAGCCTCAAAACAATATAATAGTTTGACCCCACTAACACTTCAGATATTATGACAACGTGGTAATAGGAAACTGTTTCTATTTGAACAAGAAGAAAAGACACTACTTTTGGTTAGCTGATGATGTCAGTAGTAATGACAATGACCAACCCAAAAGGTGGTGATTGGATTATGCAAGTGATGCAAACTCGAGGAAACTAAATAATATCACTGTATGACGGTGGTGATTTTGTCACTTGATAAAAGTAGAGGCAGCATGATGATCATATTATAGTGGTGGTGGTGGTGGTGGTAAATAGGGGTGGCCAACAGTCATAGGGCAGTTGTAGTGGTTGTTGTATGACCTTAAGGTTCTCTATCTGCTCTTATTTTAAAATTTTGACTACAAAAAATCAAATTTATACTATTAACCGAAAATAAAGGTCATAATTATACCAAGTGATACCTAAATTTCTGTTCATTTTAAGTGGGCTCTCACCAACCAGAGGAAACATATTTTAAAATTCAAGAGAAAAATCAATTAATTTGGATTTTAACCATAACAATGAGTTTAAAAACAAAGATAAGGTGACTTACAACATTTATCAAGGATGTAATATTCCACAGAGCATAAACACGTGCGAGGCCTACAGAACGCCTCGGTCCATGACTGAACAAAGCATTGATTCCAGCAGGGAACGGAAGAAGAATGCCAAGAGGTAGAATAAACAAAACAAGAAAAACATCCACCAACGAAATTGAATACAGCTGAAGCAAAGTAAGCAACACTAAGCTAAAATCTCCTAAAAGTAATACTGAGATGACTAAACCAACAAGGTCCTGCAATCAAACAAAAAGATGATGAGAAACTGAAAGAGGTTTAAATATATGGTTAAGAAATGTAGATAATCAACTCATATCAAAAGCAGGGGAAAGAGACCTGGTGGCCAACAGGTTTGGTGTTATGGACAATAAAAGACACAAAGTAAAATACGTCTCTCTTCTGCTCAAGCATTTGTAAGCTGTTAGTATCTATAATCCCTCCATAAACCCTTCTCCGTTGAGCTTGGATTAAGAGTGTATCTTCTCTCACATGGCGAGATGGATTTTCCCCTTGTATGCTCTTTACACTGCAAAGTGTAAACCGAGAGCAAAAGAAATCAAGTCACACTTCATTTCTGCCAATATACACAAGTGCAACTTTTGCATGATAAAATTTTTAACCTATCCATGAGACTCTCATTATGACAGCTTTTGAATTTATGTAATGACATAAAAATTAAATCTTACCAGTACATACATGTATTATACCCCATAAGTAAATATATCCATACTTGTATTTACACTGTTACTACAAGATTAATATATTCAGACCATGTGTCAAAATGTTTCTGATCCATTATTATTCATTTATTTGATTAGAAAGCTGACAAATATATTAATGAAAATTAAAGAGAAAGTTTATCAGTGGAGAGATCCACAAAGAAGCCATAAAAAATCAAGGGCTAAAGATTCTATACAGAACGGTGAAGATATAATCTTCCCTTACCGGAACCAAAGGAAAACAAGTTGCACAAAGTTAAACTCAAAACCCTTTCCCAGATCCAATGTCATATGTTACCTAGATATTTTAGGAATTTCAACCATAAAAGTGATAAATATAATGAAAAGATGTTATAACACCAAAACATTACCAGAACTGTTGCTCGGTTTGTCTTGCTCCATCAATACCATCAGTGGAATCACATTCACTGTCTTCTACTGCACACACCAAAAGTCCATACTGGCAATAGCCACAAGCTGTAGCCTGAAACCAGGCAAGATCAACATGTACACCATGGACTCTCAAAGTAGGATTGGCATGAGTCTCAAGCCACCTGACGACCGGTCGAAATGTTACCCTTAGCCTTCCACGACGAACCAGGCGCAATTGTGCATTTAAACCAGCCACCAATCTATACCAAGTGGTCGGTGGGACTGACTGCAATCCACAATAATGAAAAATTAATTAATGTAGGACTTACAACGTTAATCTTAGACAAATCTCTCTCGTCCAAGAGTCATACACAAATTATTGACCAAGTATTGCAAGATGATAAACCTGACTCATCAGGCTGGTTAGAATATTATCACTTTGAAGAGAGAAGGGAGCCATGTAACTTCCATCACCACCAAATATTACAGATATTGGATATCTCTGATGGAGCCGAGGAGGAAGATCTGTTCTCTTTTCATCTCCACCGAGGAAGAAGTCCAAATATGCTAGCATTAAATCTGAAGTTGCAGCTACCTACGAAACAAAAGGCAGTTCATGAGAGATGGAGAAAATAGAAGAACAAGAGGAGGAATAAAATTAAAAAAAAAAAAAGAGGATCACACAAGAAAACTAGAAAGTCAATAAATGCTCAAGTCATCAGAATCAAAATAATACTTTACCCGCTTTGCGAGTTTGAATTTTTCAAAGAAAAAAAAAAAGAATTATGGATTAGTCAATTCTTCTGATCGTTAGTGTATGCATGGAGATAAAGATTTTTAACAACATTATATGATTGTCTCTGGTGGAGGTGGTAAGCATTAGACAGAAATAATCTCCCATACACACGAGGAATTAACTTTTGAGTTACATATAGGATAGAAGGAAGAAACTAAAAAACAGTTAACAAAACAGAACAGTCGATCATAAAAACCGCATGGACCACGAGATTGCACTATCACCTAGAACTTCCCCTTTCTTGAGAGTCAGCAGTGAGAATAATTTTAATCATACAAATGATTGCAAGACCAGAATCAGATATAACAGCAGTTTAACAGATAAAGTGCATCAAAAGTTGAGGTTGCAAGGCCCCAGACCCAGTTCAACGCCTCCCACTGAGACTCCAATCTAATAATTATTACATGTAGTTAGATCAATACTTTTCTGTTTATATAGCCAATATGCACCACTACAATTACATGAAAAGTTGTGATTATTCTGCATAATGAGAAAATTGCATTTACACTAGGATGCATACATACCATCCATGCATAAGCATGTAACAAAAGGTAATCAACGAGCTGATGGACCAAAACAATCTCAAACACAAATAATTTGCAATAGATATCACTAAAAAAATCTGTAAGGACTGACCGAAGTACAAAATTCAATAATCTTATAGAAACAAACCTTAAGCCCTTCATATAAAGCCCGAGAACGACATGAACGTAAGCAAGCATGATCATATTCTGATCGAACATACTCACGCAGTCGTTGCAATTTCATCCTCCGGCGCCATTGTTGCCAGGACCATGCAAGGGGATATGCAAGAATAGCAAGAATGCTATACATTGCACCCTCCCACCACTGATACGCGGTGATCGCATTTATCTCGTCCACAAATGTATTAAATGCACCCTCATATCTGCCCGGTCAAATAAACAAGGGGCAAAGAACACTTGTAAACAAATGTCAGCTAATACACAGCCTAATACCAAACTAATCCACTAGAAATAAATATGAAATTTATAAAGGTATAGAATTGAAGATAATCACCATAAGAGAAGCAACAATCCAAAAACAAAAAACAAAAAAAAATAATAATATTTAACTTACACGATATCTTTTATTTGCTCTGGAGGAGTATGAGGGAGGTGCCAAGGTTCACTAAAAGTGTTAGGACCCATAAAGTACATCCTGTGCACATGACTCTGGGACTCCTCAGCTCTGTTTGTCTCCAGAACCTGAAAAATAACAGCAACTTGTTAACCTCCAGTACGAAAACACAAAAACAGAGAACACAGGGCGAGGAGGGAGTATATATATATATATATATAAGAGAGAGAAAGCCGAAGAGCTAGATTCTAGCTTGATATAATATCTCATGTTAAAAAAATAATAAACCTCATTCAGTGACTCCAGGAAAGGAAATGAGTGATCTATTTGAGAGCCATGTTGGGTGGGAGCTGGTCCAGGTAATTCATCAACCCCAACAAATTTCATTCGGGCAACACTAAGAACCAGTGCTAGAAGGATGAGGAGACCAATGAGAAGAAGACAAAACAACCATGGCCCACCAAAAGTGTAAATCAATTCTTCAAGCGCCGTATAACAGTTTGGCATGTGATATCTGTCTGAAATGCATTTGTAAGGACAAGGCGTTTCAGCAATACCACCTGTTAACGTTAAAATGAAAGGTTCTAAATATTAATATAGCAGAAATTTAAACATTATTTAACAATGATTTTTAGTGGACTTCAAAGTTATGGAGTAGCAGTGAGAAATAAAATGGAATTGTTCTCCAACAGTTCACTATTAAAAAAATTTATAGCATCTAAGAAAATGAAGCACATTAATTTGGAAAATACCGCGGATAGCAATATAAATAGCACGATGAGGAAGTTCGTGTGCAGGGCAGGGATGACAAAGAGCTTTATCAGATCCAGTAACATTCTTGTAAGTACCAATAGGACATTCCTGAAAATTCGAACAATACACTTTAGAAACTCGGAAATATTCTTATATTTGTTACCTAGACAAAATTGGACAAATACGAAAATCATAGAATAAAAACTTCCTTGATCAATATCAACTTGACCATATGAAAAATAAATAAATATACAAAAAATTGTTTATATAAAAATGTCTTGAATGAAGACATAGTCAAATTAAGACATTAAAGGAAATTAAATGTCAACACCAAATAAAAATATATTCATGAATATGGAACCTTACCTCACAAAATATTCCATAAAGCCCTTTTGGGCAGGCTTTTCCAGTGGCTGTTCCATTTTCTCCAGCACCACCCTCATGTCCACCGAAACCACCGCTATTAATATTAAAAAAAAAAATCACAAAAAGAGCAACACCAGGCGTAATGGGAAACATTATATTGCAAGCGTGACAAGAACTTTTGATGTCCACGCAAGAAATGATGATTTTCATCCAGAAAATCAGAGAACTAAGAAACAATAAAGATTCCCTTTCGGAAAGCAGACCAATACGATCATCATAAATATGACTTATATGATTGGTACAAGATGGAATAATTCTTTAGAAATTTAGACAATGGTGATACTTCCCAGACCTTAACTCCACTCAGCCAAAGCCTCCAATATAATCTTTCTAAGGTACCTCAAAGCTAATTTCTCAAAAGGTATATCATATGCAAGCATTCCAACAAAATTATTCTAAGTGCAATAGAGGCTAAAGCCTGAATGGAGGTTCTACCTAACTAATACCACAGTCTTAGAGTTTCACTCATTATAATGTTATAATTGTCCCTCTATTAAATTATTCATCAATTAACAAAAAACCTAGTTGATTGTGAACATATTGAAAAGTTCCAGAACATGACTTTTCACCACAATGAATAGTAACCACTTAAATATTTTTATGAAATTATTTCAACAGCATATGTCTAAACATGGTACATGTGTATGAATGCATAAGTGCTTGGCTCTGCTGTTGATTATAAAAGATCATAATTTTCTAAAGTTGGCTTAAAATATAAACCCCGACAATTTATCAGCAGTATTATCAGAAATATAAAGTATTTGAAAAGATTAGACTAAATACCCAGTGTGGATGCTTCCTCTCACACTAGCAATGGGCTGGTATACGTCTCCGGTAGGAATATCTGACCAATGAAAATGAATTCTCCCACCACCACCTCCACCACTACCATGGGAAGTAACATAACCCCCAACACTTGAAAGAATAGCAAACTCACCAATGTCCAATATACGCAAAAACAAAAGAATAGTTCCACCAGAACCACCACCAGGACCACTGTTTAAATTCTCTTTAACAGCATAATTTTTCTTCTTGAAAGATTCTTTAAAACTCTCGCCATCAGATCTTACCGAGCCTTCGAGGGACAAGCTAGACAAAGGATGCTCCAACGAACCCATTACTGCTCAGACACAAGGAATGAATGAAAATAAGGGAAAAGCACAGGTAAAAATTGTAGCTACCAGCCCATGTATAGGATAACAACAGGAAAACCAGTTTTCCCCGCATATAAGAAGTTAAACATTGTGTCGCTTCCAGATTCAAATAATGTGACTACAATATTTCCAGTCTCAAATAAAAGAAAATACATACAGCAGTTCACAAGCCCAATTAGAAACACTCAAATGATAGCAGCATACAATCATCTTTACATTTCAAAGGGTACAATGACTTGAACTTCATAGCACAAAGTTTCTAAGTATATCAGTCCAGTGAATTAACCCAAACTTACCTATGATACCACCACCTGCAGTAGAATAATCTGAGCTCTCATTTCCACTTCCACTTCCAAGTTCACAGGGTAAATCAACATTTCCATAAGAAATACCTCCTTCAATGCAACTACCATTAAAACATGCTTGGCCACCTTTACCACCATGCCCACCACCACTGCAAACACCATTGGCAAGAACATCACCCCTACCCACACCACCTGTGCAACCTGCACAACAGAAAAAATGCAACTCCATTTAAAATACAATTATGTCACAACAATATCCAGTCTTTTCTTTCCTTCAAGCCACAAATGAACACTAGATGTTTGCAAGCATTGTTGAGAGAGGGAGAGAGAAAAAAGTGTGACAAGGCAAAAAGCAGGATGCTTTAGTTGTTCATTATTAAATGGTCAACAGAAAATATGAAAGAAAAATATAAAGAAGAGTGACAGAAAGATAAACATACCCATCCCAGATGCACTTATAGTTCCAGAAGACTGGACAGATATAGTTCTTGCCCGGTGGAAATGAACAACTGATCCTTCTACCAGGCCTTCAACAATAATATCCTCAACTCGACATATCTGAAATAGCAAATTAACAGAACTGTTATATACAGTAAAAAAATAAACAAAAACTCCCAACCTTATTAACTGCACAAAGTATATTTAACAAACACCTGAAGAGTAAAAGACAGTGATGAGTTCACGTTGCAGTCTTCAGGCGGATGAATTAGTTCAACAGGACAATCTTGGAGTCCACAGTAGAGCCTTGGTGTGCTACAAAATATAACAAAGACAAAATTGTTTATTATAAACATAAAGCATTAAAAAAAAAGTTTAAATAAAATAATAATAATATGGATGCTACAGCCAATCCAAACTTACACAGCATCAATTGTTGCATTCTCCAAGGGACCACGCAAAATAGATCCTGGTCCAACCTTCACGCAAAACATGGTGGGCTCACTTAAAACTCATATATGGCAAGCAATACACAGCATTAACATTCTGCCACAACTACTCAAGCACTGCAAATAAATTTTATTGATTTGAAATTTATTGTTACTTTTTTCTTTCTTCTTTGCATTGCTATTTAGTCACTCAGTATTATAGCATATTTAAATATTATACACCAGCAATGACACGTGAAGAAAAACTACGAAATGAGAGTAACCATATAGCCAACAAAACAAAATGGTTGATGAGCCACCAAATAGAGAATTCGTCAATTACAATCAATTACAGAACTGCTTACATGAATACCGTAGAATAATGATAGAACCAAACGTTGTGCTTCAATACAATCTCCTGGTCCTGATAAATTTAATAAACCTTGGCCATGAACTCCCAAATTAGCATTGGAATGTATGACAGATGACTCCTGTTTGAAAAGAAGATAACACATCAGACATGAGTGCTCCCCAAATTACAACA
This sequence comes from Bursera palmeri, assembly GCA_026225775.1. NCBI lineage: Eukaryota > Viridiplantae > Streptophyta > Magnoliopsida > Sapindales > Burseraceae > Bursera > Bursera palmeri. Next base: position 18,106 of record JANKKB010029860.1, on the reverse strand, counting down.
CAAGATGGTGAAAACATGCTAGATCATATACCTTTAAAACAACTAAATTACTAGCTTCAAGCAAGGAAGTTTCAACTGTAGCATCTCCACCACCATCTATAAGCATTTTTGAATTCCACATTAAGAAAATTTTTACAGACATCCGTAAAGCCCCATAAACCTGAAGTATATCAAGCACAATGGTCATACACAATTTAAATCGTATTACGAACTAAAAAGTAACATACAAATAACCAAGAAGCATCTTATAAGGCAGAAATACTTTGCAAGGTCTCATTGCATAGACAAACAGAGAAGTGAAATTAAGTAGAAACATGGCATTCAATCCAGGTAATTCAGCTAAGTCCAAAGAGTAGCCACGGGATGCATCCCAAAGAGTGAAAATATGAGTTAAGCATACATAGAAATTATTGAAAATAATTAATTTGAGACTAAAAAAATGCATTTACATATAAATAAAAGCAAAGTTCATACAATATGGACAAAGGTTACAGATGTGCACCTGAACACACACAGATGTGCACATGCAAGAGAGAGAGAGAGAGAGAGTCAAGTTAAGGGTAAATATAGAAACATAAACGTATAACAAAATGAGTACATCAAGAAGTCAAGGAATTTCTTAATGATAACTACCAAGAAAAGACAAATTATCACAACACATGGATACTCTTTCACATTATAAAGCCAGAAATTGCAGCAAGGGATGTAAGGTTCTCACCCACCTTGATTATAGAGTCACTCATTAACAACTCCTCTGCCAGTAATTCAAATTCTGACGATGCATAATGAGCTAGCCCAAAGCTCAACACTCCACCACACAAAAGGCTAATCTGCCCTTGGACCTATGAGAGCAGCAAACACTTGACTAAATTAAATTTCTCATTATCCCAAATATTACAAACTTATTGAAGTAAGTCTAATAAAAATGAGCATTCAATAGAAAAGGATACAAAATTATCTTCATAATAGAATAAGCAAAAATTGTTTAGAGAATGATTTGTCAAGGAATAATGACTTAATACGGTGTCTCCAAAAATTGTAACTAAGATGGTAGAACCAAGAGGCCAAGGAAATAGCAACAACACAACCTAGCCAAGAGCGTCGAGCAATATACACGGACCACTAACCTGATATACTCACACTGAGACTGGATAGACTAAGATAAAGTTCATATAGAAGCTGGTAAAAAAGCTGATAAGGTACACGATCATGTAGCAAATATAAGTTCCAATAAATACCCCAAATTTTCATTTAAACAATAATCATATAGTCACACTTGAAAAAGGATACTTATTTTTATGACCATTAGGCAAACATTTTGTAACCACACACATCCAACAGATATAGATAAACCCAAAGAAAACTATATAATAGACTGCAAAACTCAACTACAATTGAGATTATTTATAATACAGGCTCCATTCACTTCCTTCATGGACCACTTCTCATACAAGATTAAATCCATTTTATAGTGGCAAAATGGTAGAGGAAGGACCCAGCTCAGAGAAAGTCACCACCCATGACCAACATGGAATGAGAGAGAAGAAGAAACCTAAACAGCAGGCAAAACATTTTGGTAAACATACTTTAAGCATGAAATTCCACAAACCTGGACACGACTCCAAAGCAGGGGAACAGTAGCCCGGGCATGATTTCGAATATAAACGTTTGTCCATAAAGGCTGATTAGGAAAATCTAGAAGAAGTGTCTCTGTGTCCGTTGACCTATTGTGATTGCTAACAGTAAGGGTTCGAGGAACAGCATCATACAAGGTCCCAGCACCACCTGCATTTTCTGGACAGCCCAAACTACTTCCTCCTGCAAGTATGACAACATATAAAGTTTGTGGCAGCTCAAAATTTGTATAACTGATGAGTAAAGGGGATCCTAAGGCTCACCATGCACAAAAATTTTTGGCTCATCGTGTCTGCTGAAAATATCAACTGAAACTCTCCCACCTCCACCACCCGCAAAACCATTACCACCACAGGCACTAATCACACCATTTCCCATCCTGCTCTTCACAAAAAGATAATAAGTACATCAATACCTGTTTTCAGTGAACAGTATAAATTGCTGAAGAAAAATGAATTGCAATAATTGCAATTACTCCCAACCACATATGGTGCATAAAAATAATACTGTTTTAGATGTATCTTATAATCTTATATTAAAAAAAACCACTATGAATGTGATATTGGCAATAAAAAACAGCACAGTAACTTGAATCCAAGGTATATAATTCACCCAATCTCCACATTTCATTTTTCATTTAAGACATGTCAATTTCTTCTAATCACATTTCAATTGATTGCAATGGTAGGAAGATTTTAATTTCACTTTGGAGCACAATTTGGATGCACCAGACGTAAAATCTAATTTGTGAAAGTTATGGAGTCAAGAGTCATTTTGAATTACTAACTTTGACTCATTTAGGTCACAAAGTTAAAAGAAAATACACAATTTCGAGAACCAAATTGAACATTCAACATATCTAAGAACATAGCATTAGTGAAAAGCTAAAACCTAAATCTTAAAAAAGAGAACAAAGCAAAAAATATATTCTTTAGTCCAAGAGGGAAATTTTTATTATTATCAAAAAAAAATTATACATTCTGAACTCTCTATCACTTGCAATTTTGAATTGGATAATATCAATGAAATCATAGCATAAAAGCAAACTCACTTTTCCCCAGTAAAAAGTTGTCTCCTGCTCCACTTCATTATTGCATTTTAATTCCCCATCAACACAGATACAATAACACTCGTGCTTCAATTTTGCCATTCATTTTCCTCGTCAAGATATTTCTGGTAATAAAATTGCACAAAAATGTGATTTCCACATTTTTTGTCCCGTATATTCTTAAACTGATTACCTAAATGAAATGCAAACGGGGACACAGATGTTTAAGTCATTAAGAATAAAACCATTTCTTTTCTTTCCCTTGACTAGGACAGACCACAAGGACAAGGAAGCCAATACTAGAAATATTGAAAATTTTAAGTCGTCATATTTGGAAGCAGATTTAGCCTAAATGGTGCACTTAATAACCACCACTATAGGCAAGCATCAGTATACCACGAAATATGAATACATTTGAAATGCAGATAACAGGAATAGTCAAATAAACATCTTTATACCACTAGAAAGGAAAGGGGTGGAACTGATACCAATTTGATTGCAGAATGACTGATGGATAGGAAGTGGGCATTTGGACCGACTCTCTCCATCCCTAAATTAGTTTGTCTCAAATGATGTCCATTTCTAGTAAGCACATTAAATGCTGCCTTATTTATAATCCACTGATAGTTTGTTATAGTCCTTGCACATGCATGGTTAATTATTAACTAAGTTACTACCGTTAAAAAGGTGAGGAAATTGTAGTAAACAATGACATTTATTAATATTTGATTTTGGCGTTAGATAACAATTATTGGACAACCAAAAATGGAAATCTGGACAGTTTTCAGGGACGGAGGAAGAAACAATTTTTTTTTTTTTTTTTTAAAAAAGGCAGACCATATTGAATGGGGCTTTTAAACGTTTAATATATCAAGATCTTTTTTTAATTAAAATTTGCATTTGATTTATTAATAACTTCCACTTGAATTGAGTAAAAAAAAGAATGTTTTAGGACTTCCAAGGGGCATTCATCAACAACATGAATAATAGTTGATGCCAATAGCTAAATATTTAACAAAACTAAGATCTTTGGCTTTATTTCTTTATTTCAAAATGTAATAATAAGAACTTGGACTTGCAGAATAGATCATCCTCATCTTGACAGTCTTGTGAAATTACGTGCACCTTTTACCACCATTTTTAACTCTTCAAAAGCAACAGAGATCAAAAATGATTTCCTCAACCATTTATCTCAGTATATAAGTACAATGCAAACTAAAAATAGTTTTTAAGACAATCACTGATCACGTTATTTCAAGCAAGCTTGGTCAAATACACTAGCTTACCACACACTTAAGTCAGGATAGTAAATTCTGAACACCCACATTAAACTACAGTAAGATTAGAAAACAGTCATATCAGTTTGGTAAAACTTAACATTCCATACTCTACTTCCTATATATTTCAAATTCGAAAGCCTTTAGACTTCCCATATCTTCAAATATAGATGCTTCAGTTACCACGAGCCAAAAATAATAAGCTTAAAAACAAAACCACACCTAAAATCCTGTTGATTTCCTAGATGTTGATAAAAACTAATCAAAAGCAATGAATAGAAGGCCAATGACGACATGAAACAAAAAGAGAGAAAAGTAATTACATTTTATAGGCCTGGATAAAAATGCTGCCACCAGACCCACCACCACCTTTGTTCCCTCCATCACCTCCATCGGCCAAAATGCTGCCGTCTACCACCAGAAACTCTTCAATCTCCAGCTTTACCATCCCACCACCACCACCACCATAATCCTCCTCCTTGCTGGTGGTCCCGCCTCTACTTCCATAACTAACAGGCCTTTGCAAGGAAGACCACGAGTACGCATCTCCGCCCCACACGTCCTCAGGCAACTTACTTTCGTCCACCAAACAACACGCGCCTCTCCCTCCATGTCCCCCACCCGCCCCGTCTACCCCCTGTGGCGTCCCGCTTGTCTGCGGCGGTGGGTTTCCCGCCAACCCAGTCGTGTTCACAACCGAGTTATTAAAAAACGATGCGTTTCGAGCAATGAGCTCAAAAGACCCGGCCAAGATAGAAGAATCCTTCCCTAAGGTAAAATTCCCGCTTATGTTGACGGTTACTGCACAGCCAGATAAAGGACAATGGAATTTGACAACAGGTAGGATTACAAAATTGCCCCTGCCGGAAATGTAGACGTCATGCGTGAGGTTCAAGTCGCTGACAATCTGACACGTGGAATCAAGCGTACCAATGCCGCCGAGATCGTCAGTGCAGGAAACGGACGGTGGATGAGGCGGCGGTGGAGGCGGAGCCGGCGGGGAATAGTCTTGGTGGAAGAGATTGGCATCGAAATCGATTATGGAGAAATCATCGTCATAGTCGCCGGTCGAACAGGAAACAAGTTTAGGGTTTACTGCTACGGTCACGAGGACACAAAGAATGGTGAAATGGAGCGCGTGGTGGTGAGAGTGAAGACGAGCCATCCACTGGTTGTGAAAGTCATTAGAAGTGAGAGTTACGATTTGATTTTGCAGTGAATTTGAATTGAAAGCATTTGGATATGAACGCTGACACCACCATCCGAGTCAAAGGGTAACTCTAGAAAAATTGATCTTTCGTCTTTATCTCTGCAAAAATTATACTGAAAAAACCCTAGAAATATCTCTCTGCAACAAAAGTTTTAGAGAGAAGCGCAAGGGGTAAAAGCTCGGAGAGGGGAGAGAGAAAGAGAGAGAAGCTTTAATGGGCGAGCAGAGGAAAATAATTCCAAGAGGTTAGCATTGCGTCCGCTCGAGTTATTATTGGTTGATATTTCTGGTCTTCTTTCCTTGTTTTGACTCTTAATATTTTAACGAATAAGATAGTGACGCGTTTTAAAATTCGTTAGACTTCAGCGTGCTTGATTTTTTTTACTTTACTTAACATGCACACTCCTGACCGTGTAGAAGTAACGGGCAATCCGACGTCGTAGGAGGTGATACAAGCACAGACCGCCTTAGCGATTGTTTCACTTCGAAGTTTTACCCGCGTGGGAGGGTAGCGTCTTTGCCTGACCTCTATAGAATGATTGCAACAGCGAGGAGAGGGAAGGAACGGAATGTTTACTGTCATGCGATGACGTGACACTTGTAGTGAAAAAAAGCCAGTGCAAGCTGACTCACACAACCTACTTTGAGGGGTTGCTTCGCTGTGATGCCGTTTCGCTTAATAATAATAAAATTACAATTCAGATATATGTATATATATATATATATATATGCGGAGAAATTCTTAAAAAGCTATACTTGAAAAATGATCCCATANCTTAATAATAATAAAATTACAATTCAGATATATGTATATATATATATATATATATATATATATATATATATGCGGAGAAATTCTTAAAAAGCTATACTTGAAAAATGATCCCATAATAAAGATCGAGAGTCCAAAACCAGTCGGTAAGCTTTCGAGATTGATGGTGAGCTTTCGGGATCGATGGCTAAAAAGAACTGAAGAAAAATTTGGTTCCTAATTATGACATCATCATTATTTTAGAACGTTATTATTTTTTAAATTATGCATATTATATTAAATTTTAATAATTAAAAATAAATTGATTATAAAATTATACATAAATTATTTGAATATAAATATGTATATGTTTAGATTGTTGAAAGTTAATTTTTTCAACTTAATTTTAATACCGTATTTGATAATTATTGATTTATTGTACTCCATAAATAAAAAATATAAATTAACAAATAATTTTTTAATATAAAATTAGTAATTTTTTTCACTATTAAGTTAAAATAAATCAATAACTATTAAATAGTAAATAAATTTAAATTAAAAAAATAATAATTATAATAATTATTATATATATACAATAAAATGATACCATTATTCTTCTCCGTTGCAACTTGCAATCACAATTAGTCGTTAGTGGAACAGCTAATAAGTATTAAGGTCAACAAAGCTATGAATATAAAAAGCATTTTTGTTCTGGAACAAGAAAACGGTGACGTGTTGTGGGAAGAAAGCTAAAACGTAAAAGAAGGTTAATTGGCATTCGTTTATCACGTGAAGTGTCTTAATTTTAATTTCCATACTACAAATGTGTGTTTTAGGAGAAATTTAGGTATGATGATGATAGGTTCATTAGGATTAAAATGGATGAAACGTTAGGCATGAAATTTCGTAAAACAGTAACTACCATAAATAAATTAACAACGCTAAATATCAAAAAAATAAATTACATTCTTTTTGTGTGTGTGTGTCTTTTTTAAAATATTTTTAAATTAAAAAAAGAGAATATAGTCAATTTTAAAATAAATTACAAGATAAGTAATTTAATATTAGAAATGTTGCATGCCGTTGGGTTTTAAAAAATAAAGGTAAACTCGTTTAAAAAAAAAAAAAAAAAGTAGGCAAGTTTATAATAAGTGACATGTCGACATTATCAGAAAAAGAGGGACGACGGATGAGTTAATGCTTTGCTTCACCAGTAAGAAAACGTGCATTCTCCCACTAAAACTTTAAAATCAAAATGACGTCTATGTTCTTGTAAAGAATAAAACAACTACATGTCGTTGAGTGCAGACAAAACTAGACGACATATCTTACTTGTCGAAAAAAGTTACACATGTCCAATTTTCTGAAAAGGGATGGATGAAATATCCCAGTATCTAAGATGCCGTACATTTTCCATTTAAATAAGAAAAAAGAAATAATTAAAAATGTATTATCAAGTATTAAAAGAATGAATGAACAATAGACTTATATTATTTAAGAAATCTGCCGAATTGGACTGATGGCTCTGGATGGTAGTATACAAAATGTACCATTTTTTAAGTATTAGTTGAACTGGTTCTGTAATGTTCACTTTGTCCCCAATACATAGAATAAAAAATAATATGTCATCAATTGACTGAAACGAATACATCACTCAGTATAGGATAAGTGTTGCAACTACAAACATATAATTTTCCTAAGAAAAGACAAAATTCACAAAACGCTCAAGTTTGGTCATAATACTTAATAGTCAAACCTAAACCAATTTTGTCTTTTAACAAAGAACAACATTGCAGATAGCCAGTAGTAAATGATTTAAACCAAGAAATCTGAAATTGCAGGCAAGTATGAAGAGTGCATTGATATCTTATGGCATACACTACAATGGGAAATTTATTTCTATGATGACAGATTGACAAGGCTTGGACAAAGCTAATATACATGTATAATCTCCAGCCTCATCTAGAAAGAAGGCAAGTGAAATTACTATCTATATATAGATAGTTGGATTTTTTTTTTTTTTAATCACAAACGACTAAATATATTTCCTCGCATGGCAAAGTTGATGTGGTGCATTAATTATTTAAGACCAAAATGTACAGAAGGCACACACCAAGACTCTTCATCGAATAATGCCTAGTTGACTGAATGATTGTGTAAAGAGAAGCACCATTTTGTTAATTCAGATGTTGAAGATGGTAACTCTGATGGGACTCCGACGAAAAAATATCCAGCCGGCTTCAGATTGAGCAAGTTATTTTAGTTGATTTTCCCAAGCTCAATTTGTCTCATTCTTGAAAAAGGTAAAAGGCTTATCTGCTTAAATGGAAACTACAAATCCAAATAATAGCTTAAATCTCTGCAGGTTTCTTTATCCTTTAGTTTTGTCATAGCTTTCTTCTCTATTTTTCTTATCCACTCTTTGCTTACATGGAAAAGCCTACCAATCTCTTCAAGTGACTTAGGTCGATAGTCCTTAAGTCCATATCTTAGCATCAACACTTGCCTCTCTCTTGACTCTAAGCTTTTCAAAAGATTGTGAATGTCTTTCTTCAGGTGTTGCCTCGTCACAATTTCTTCAGGGCACTTTATTGATGTATCTGGTGAAAATTCCTGCATTATCATTCCCACAACAGTCCTTGCCGTCGGTTAAATTATCAATAGATCAATTCTTAGCAAACATGAAATGCTACTATCAATTACAAATGAAAAAGATTGTATCTCTAGCGGTGTTTCATATTAACTCGCACTCACTGGTAGGATTAACTTTCCCATATTTGAAAAAACAAAAAAGAAGTTGTTATACTTTAGCATGCAAGGTTCTGGGAGAATGCCAAGGAGCAAATAGAATATATAATGAGCATAAGATTTGAGTTTTCCAATATATACAATGTGTGTGTTGAGTGTTTGCACATATGCGTTTCTAATTTATGAACAAAAGAAGTCAAACATAAGTAATAAATAACAAGCCCTTGTGCCTCAGTCATATCCCATGTCACCCAAATAATCAATCCCCTCCTTACAAGGGAGAAAAAGAGAGAGCAGATAGGGAATTCCAAAACTACATTGAAATACTCGTTAAACTATCCTCCCTCACCTCCATCGAAATTTGTTAAATAGGTAGATTTGTTGAGTTGTGCTTAGTTCTAACCTAAAATTCCAGATCTGTAGTACTAAAAGCAAGCAAGAGATGCATAACTGGTAAATCTTATTTGTGATGCACAAGATGTGGATAAGACTAGACTTTGCTGTAAGAAATTCATTGTCATATGCGATATTAGTAGGAGGTATTATTCATACGGTAGGCATCATCTCTGAACACCAGATGAGACTTCACTACCATACCCCAAAGAACCAAATTAGCTAGATCCACATTTCATAATCGTAGAACTTTTAACATGAAGAAAATGCACTTCAAGAAGACTAAGGACAAGTTTCAGCCATACCAAATATTTTGCATTAAAACTATCCCCCAATTTCTGATCAAGTGACCCCACGACTAGCAGACATTCACTAGCTGATCTGATTTCAGACACAGAAAGACCCGTGAACTTAGCAATCTCATTGTCTTCTGGGTATTTCCTATGGCTGTTGTTTAGGGCTCTTCGAGCTTTCTGTATTTTATGTATTGACCTGCTTAACTTGCACTGCAAAGAGTAATGATCATGGAAACACACAGGAATCAGTCTCCAGCTCTAATTAAGAATTATAATTATACAAAGAAACAATCTCTATAACAAGAAAGAAAGATACAGGAATTTTAATCCCCCTAGCATGCTGTGCTACCATCCTTGACATTGACTTCCTTATCCAGTACTGTACATAGGTTGAGAATCTGTATCCCCTCGTATGGTCAAACCTCTCTGCACCTTGTAGAACACCAAAATTTCCAGCCTGTCAATATGGAAACCCATAGTGAATGTTTTGTGCATGAAGAAATAAAATGAAAGAGAAAATTATAAATTATTAAAACAAAACACACATGCACACAAGCACACATATCCTGTAAAGTTACAGCCTACAATTCAAATATACTGCTATGCCATTAAAAGTATGTAAAATAAACATATGATTGGATTACCTCTAGAAGGATTTGTACACAATATTTTTCAAGGGAAACTTCATGTGCAGAATTAAAACAATCATGTGACTATTCAAGATGCCAGAATCTTTGGCAAAGCCAAAAAAGACGATGTACTTAAAACTTGTTTCACATGAAAATAAGTAATCCAAAACTTAAAACAAAAAATGTGCAGGAACATTTCAATAAACCTGGAGTAAGTCTGAAACTGGAATTCCTAGTCCCCGGTAGTTTCTTGCAAGGAATAACACTAATGAGCGAGTACTTTTTATCAGCTCATCTCTGCAATACCAACCAAAACGTAAATTCTGCTGCAGCACCTTCTCACTTACTCCAGCTGCTTCAGCCCAGCAACTCAAGCTAGCTATTTTCCCAGTTTCTTCTTCCAATGTTGTTCGAATTTTTTCCAAGTTCGCAACCACCTATAACAACTCAAAGGTAGATCCATCAAAGAAATATTCTCAAGACATGACCAGTTAAAAAAGTCATCATACAAGAAGCTGAAAACAACCTTAACTCCTCTTGACATCTCTGCCTCATTGCTAGCAATCACTAATCTTCTACTTCTAGAGCTCGAAGCTCTTTTTTGGGAAGAAACAGGGCGCTGTTGTAAATCTTCTTGCTTGGTTTTTGAAGGCAATGACAGTAAAGAAGCTTTACTGGAATTTCCTGACACTCCTTTTGTTCTTGATTTTCTTTTTTCCTTTCTTTGAGAGTGAATAAAAATTTTCCCCTTGTGATTATCCACTGTGCTATTCATATTATGTTCCTCAGAATGCTCCTCAATAGGGACATCAGACAACTCAAAAACATTTGACGTTTTAGGTGTCCTATAAAGACAGGAATTGAATAATTTCAAAGCTCCAAGTCGTCCTAGTTGTGACAGAATCTCTTTTTCCAACCTTAGCATATCTGAATCAGCAAATGTGGACTCTAAAACATAAAGATTTTCCATTAGTAATTTAAAATCCGATGTGCTGCACACGTCTTGGCCAGTACGTGAAGCAAGCTTCCGCCAAATTTCTTCCATTTCTGAGTAATCATTTCCTAAGGTCTTTGGACTTGCCGATGGACAAGTATATGCTTTCACGGGCTCTTGAGAACAACTGGCGCCCTCCTCAGACACTATAGACACGAAAGACAGCCTTGCTGAATTGAATGATCCCTCCCTGCCTCTAACTGCATAAAATTCAGAAGCAACAGTCTGTCATACGATCCCACAGAATGAAATTAACAAAGGCTGGCCAACATGAACTATTGAATATATTGAATAACAATACTGGTCAAGTAGAAAATTAACTAGATAAAGTTATAACATTTTTCTAAAAGCTTAAGAATTTAATATGTTCCCTTCGTGCAATGGTCTCAACTGTCCTTGTGGAACCAGTAACACGCAACCGTTTGATATTTTGGCTTGGACACCATAGTAAGTTCCCTCTTTCCTATATACGTTTAAGGACGTAGATTGTCACTACCACTAATATTCATTTAGCATCTAATAACAGCAACCGCAGACTAAACCTGAGAATTTCGACTCCAATTATAGTTGATTCCCAGCCTGAGCTAATTGGGTGTAACTAATATTTAAGCTTAGTCTTGCTAACTCAACCAATTCAACGAGTTCTAAACCGTGATTATAAGATCAGGAGGCAAAGTTGACGTTCTCAGAACTCCAAAATGCACCACTGAGGTAATGAACTCACCAGTAGCAGAAGAGAGCTTGCAAGAGGCAGTGGTGAAAAAATGAGAGTGAATTGGGACAACCCACTTGAGATTCAGTCTGAAACCCATGCCCATTGTGGAAGTTCTTTCTGACCCCAGAAACAGAGTCCATTAAAACCAAATGCACTTGCCTGAACTTAAGTTGATAAAAAAAGGCAAAGTCTTAGGCTTAGCACATAGCAGGTGAACACAATTGCACATCTTCGTCTTGTCACCTCTCCACCACCGGTTCTTCATCTCTATGTGTGCCTCTACATTTTTTTGCGTGACAAAACGTATCATTGTCAAAATATCTCCCTAATAATTCTCTACTGGGCCTATGGGCTCAACTTGACAAGTCAACAACTTTAGTCCCTGGACTCAAGCCCAGCTATTAACATTTGTCGTGAGACGATCAAAATTAGTGGTTCTGGGCCTTCATATCCCAACACTTCACGATCATATCTCCTTCTACAATATATTGGTCCAAACAGAGAAGGCAAGTGGCCGGATCAGCCCGTTGTCTGGAACGGATCAGATACTGTAGCACAAACCGGGATCAAGGCCCGGCATGGAGGCAAAAGAAAAGTAGAAGATAATGGTACTTATAGTGAGTTAATGCAATGATTACTAAGATATTAAATGGGTTTTTAGTAATTTGAATTCAAAATTCTATTTTAATCTGAAAAAAAAAAAAATTGGGCCTTAGAAAGAGATTTGGTGGGGCATCAATAACAACACTATAACTAGTGATCATTTTTTTGTTCTCAAATATAAAATTTCTTATACATAAAAACTTATTGTTCATCCAAATCTATACCAGTTATTCATTTATCAATCAAGATAATTATGTTCAAACCCGAAGAAAAGGAAAAGATCTTTAGAATGTGGATTTTTATTATACATTAAAGATCAAACCCATTAAAATGTTCATTCTATTTCATATTTCTTGCTCGATCTAAATCAAATATTTATGATATTTCAATAAAAGGTAGAGGTATTTACCCAACTTATGGGGCGTTCGTTTTTTGTATGAAATCCAAATGAGTTTGAATAATATGTTTGTTTTCCATTTTTTAAGATGTGATAACAAGTCTTTAAGTTGTTCGTTTTTATTAACCCAAACATATAAAAACTAGTAATTTGACATAAACATCCTTATGAGGTATTATATTCTATATTTTATAGTTACATACTCTACAAATAGTCAATGTGACCAAATCAAAATCAAATGATTATAGAACCATCAAAAATATATATTATTAAGTAATGTATCTTACAAATATTATGAAAAAAAAAATAATAATGTGATTAAAAATGTGATAAACGAGTATAAGGTTTACAAAATGGGAAATAGTTAAAATTAGGAAGGGCATTTAGGAACTGAAAAAGTAGATAATCCATTTGAACATTTAATGATTCAAATAAAAGCTATAAAATATAGACTTTGACTTTAAAAGAAAAAACAAGAACACCATTTTAATCAGACATACCGTCCATCCACAGAAGCAAACCTCTTTTGGATTGTCCATCGAAGCCCACTGTTATTTGAACAAATTTCAAAGGAAGAGCCCATTATCGCTTTCCATAACCCAAAATCAATGGATCGGACCCCATAGGCACATAAACCATCGGCCCAAAAAATGAAGACTCATCCATCCAATAAAAGCCCTCTTCAAGGAATATAATATTGAGAATGCTAATTGACCCTCAAAGCTTGGTAAAAAACCAGCAACATCAACATGCTGATTCTAATTTAGTGTTTGTGTTCCATTCAATGTGTCATTGACTAGACAGAAGACCAAAAAACACGGCGGGAGGCTAACAACTCCATGATTTTACGATCATTTAACAATAAACAAAGCTATCAACAATACTCTTGCTCTTGTAGGTAACTATATACGATTATGACAGCCTAACAAAGAGTTTAGGTAAAATGATTATCTACAAAGAAAAAATCCAATCCAGATTCTACTGAACAAGCATGTGAAGTGTGTTTGGAAGCTATGCATATGCTATGCTTATCTAAAACCAATTATGAGTAATATATAATGCTTCTCCTCTATGACAAGACCATCCAACTCAAAAGAAAAGTGCTCCTCGTTTGCAACTTGCTTGAGCACCACCTATGAGGAAAAGATTTGAAAAAAAAAAAAAAGTTAAAACAAAAAAGAGGAAACTTGATGCGTTAACACTAAGACGTTACATCTAATCCAATGCGTGATATACTTTTTCTCAATGGAAACAAATCAAATATCTCTTCTAAACATTGTCCAATATTCTTTGGCCAATTTTTTAATATTATAAAATAATTAGTAGCAATAATTCGAGAAAAATATTAATATTAAATTTTAAAATAAAATTCTTAAAACCGTTTAATTATATGAGTGGTGGTGGATCTTGGGCACCAATATGGTGACACGTGGAATGAAAAATGCACTGATAAAGAATGGTGATCCGAGTGGCATCACACACAAGAAAGTCCCAATGGATAATCTTGAAGATCCACTAGCTGCTAAAGGCAAAGCAGTACATGGTCTAGTCTAACTAAAGAAACAAGAACAGTAAAAGGGAAGTCAAAATCATGGGGATCTCGAGACGGAAAAGCCAAACCACGTCCACATCCATCCGATGCCACGCGGATGGATATCATATCATTACTTGTCAGTCAGACTTCACATTTACTTCCCATCCTCCACCTCACTGTGACACCAACCACGTGTTTCGATATTTTCCCCTTCGGTCACGTGATCTCTCACACACTATTCCCTTCTTTTTTTGGGTACGACGGGTATTTATTCGTACGGACCCCTACTTCCTTATCTCGTTTTATGTTCCCAACTCCCCTCCTACTCTCCCTCTGCACAACACGAATCGCCACCGTCGATTATATTTTGATCAATAGATCTACCTAAATGAAGCTATTTCTTTTTTTAAAACAATAAATGACACCAAAAAAAAAAAAAAAAAAAAGCCTAGTCCTCGACAGGGGCAAGGGAATCCATGTAGCCAAACACATCCCACAACATACACACCGTCCAAGAACTTTATTGCATGAACTTTGATGGGTATCTTGCGGCTCATAGACAGGCACCAAACAGCATTGAAGAGCACGCCACAACAGAATCTTGCTACTCCCGTTAACTTTCCCGGCCTTGTCGTTGAGCAAATCTTGGAACTACCGTCCGCTTTGTCGGCCCTTTCATTCTCTAATTCATTCGCTTCCTTTATTTATGTCGTTCACGTACTAATCTAATTAAAAACAATCCCAACCTTGGTTAATCGGACTCTCAGACCAGGGACAATACCTAGATTTTATAAATGGACCCTACACCGTATCCTATCTCAAAACTTGCACATCAACTGAATTTTAATAATCAACTCTACATGGTCAACAATTAGTGGCACGTGAAGGCCCAACCCAAGGAGAAGATAAACTAAAAGATTATCACCAGATAAGGACAAGCTTATCTCTTCAAAACCCACGTCAAACACGCAATTACTTCATTGGATAAAAGCTGATTAATTTCTTCACACGAGTGACGCAGATAAAACACCGAAACTGCACAACTTTCATCCAGGGGAAGAGAAGCAGAGCAAATCTCAGTTCTAGAAGAAGCTGGAGCCTAAGTGTCACCTGTACCTGTTTATGGCAGGTTTCCATTTTGAGCATACAGGAATAAGTAAATAAAAGCATTGATAAAATGAACAACAATATTAAAGACGATTATATTACATTGATTAAAAATAAACAAGAGTGACATTAAAGGATAATATTTTCCGAGAAAATACAATTCAAAAGACCAAAAATTAACGCAAGCCGCTACCCATTCTTCGGCAGCCCGAGCAAATCCTTCTCTATACAGAAGTTGCAATTTTCTTTCCTTCAACGAAACGAAAGCACCACAAAATAGAGAATTAAGATCTCTCTTCTCTTTCCCGTCAAGGTATTTACAGGGCAGAGTAAAATATCCAAATTTCAACATCATATTCACAAGGGTCAGAAGAATCAGAGGCCACCGATTTGTCTTCATTTCCACAAATTAGCCAACAAAAAATAATCAAAATACGTAAAACCAATAAACACAGTTTCACTTCACCAGCTCCGATATCCACCCAACATCAGGAGCCGACGGGGCTGAGTCGACTCCGTCCAAAGAGTTCTCTTTACTCAGTCTTGCATACATCCTTGCCCTCAAGTCTCTTCCAGATTCCACTCTCTCCATTGTTGGCTCTTCCTCGCAGGTACTCTCCCACAACTCCAACTGACTCGGTCCGGGTCGAATATGGGTCTGGGTCTGGGTCGGAGTCGATGGTAGACTACAAAAACCCGGTTTAAGCATCGAACCACGAGGCGACACAAACCCAGAACCGGTTTGAATGCCCCATGCAGAACCTTTACCCATTTTCACCTTTCCAATTTGCAAACCCCGCATGTTAGCAACGAGTTCACTCATCGAGTTCAACGACCCGTCACAACCCGGCGAAGTTGGCGGCGACTCGGACGTTGGAGAAATAGGAGGCGACGTCAAAATAGAAGTTGGAGAAGAAACAAACGATCCACAGCCATACGAGTCGAAATCAAAACGACGGAGTATCGGGGACCCGAAATCCGAATCATTCGATACATTTCTATTTCCCTTGGGACTCTGCTGCGGCAGAACCCTCAGCTCGTCCGGTGTATGAGCGAAGAAGCAAACCCGTCGGCAGCAACCCGACCCGTCCTTGCATGGCTGCGTCCGATACCTGGCCGGGTGGAGCCAACACTCGAACACTCCGTGAGCGAACTCACAAGAATCGCCCTTTTTGCACCCTCCTTTGCGGTAGTCCGGGCAGGCCGTACCCGAATAGTGGAACTTCCTCGGGTCACGTCGCCGGGCCTTCTCTCCCGGGTGGGCGTACGGACACTCCGTCCAGTCATGAGACCTGCCACGTGCGCACCTCCGCACTTTGAACTCGTACATGCGGAAGTAATCGCACGAATAAGCGTCCACCGGTAAGTCCAGGTCGTCACTCAGCGAGTCGCTCTCCTTCGTGGAAATGAACTCGTTTGACGGCAGGTAACGGTGGAGTCCCATCAGAGATTCGATACCATTTGCATTGCCGTTAAAGTTGACGGAAGGACTGAGAACCGAGAAGGAAGGGGACATGAGAGCCGTCGGATCGTCATACGGATCCCACGGGGGTACTTTGATGGTGGGATTTGATCTTGTGGGGACTTCGCCGATCATCATCTTTTGACATTACAAAACTGGGAGAGATCTCTGGTATATAAATAGCCTCTTTAACCAGGGTTGGGTTCGAACTAACTATGGTTGCGTTAAATAATATACGTCTTTCTATCTACAGTTTCTGTACGGTTAAGATATGAGAATGGCGTCTTGGTTTGATAATCTGTGGTCACAGCCTCGCATTGGCCGTTAGATTTCATTCTAAAACGCCTGATCGTTCGTTAGTATTATCTTCGATGGGTCCCACCACGGTCCAATTGTATTCGTTGCTTTCAAAGTGGCTGTGAGGTGAAAGTGTACAGACACTGGTGTTGTTATCACTTCTTTCTTTCTTTGTTTGTATTGGATTTGGCTGTTGGGAGATCTAAGGATATTTTGAGCTGCTTGTCGCATATCGCGGGAGAAGTGGTGCAAATCTCGTCGATTTGTAATGTTGAGAGGATAAATTTTTATAATTAATCCGATAAAATTATAAATAATCAAATGAGTAATTATCATTGACTATTCCTATTTTTTTTTATTTTTTCACTTATATGAAATATTTGTCTTTTTTCTCTTCTCTCATCCTTAAGTTTTGAAAAAATATCTTCTCAAGTCCTCGGGTTAAACATTCCGTTAGTTAACACCTATTATCCTCCATATTCCAATAAAATTTATCATTTTATCCTTACTAACATATAAAAAATAATTAATTTTTCAATGACAATATTAAGTTAAATGATCAAATTACCCTTGAAATAAATACGAATATATATTAATATTGTCCATAAAAAGTAATTTTAATATGTGTTAATGTAATTTGATCATTTAATTTATTATGATCATTTAAAAATTAAGTCTTTTTTTATATGTGTTAGTGAGGATAAAATAGTAAATTTATTAAAATATAGAGGTTAATAGATATTAACTAACATAATTTTTAACTAGATGATTTGATAAGAGATTTTTTTAAAACTTAAGGATGAAAGAAGAGAAAAATGACAAATGTTTTGGGGTAAATACATAGACACCCCCGAGGTTTGGTCTAAGTAACAATACCACCCCTGTTATTAATAAAGTAATATAGACACCCCAGAATTGAAAAATATGGGGGTTTAAACCCATGAAAATAGGGGTCTTAATGTTACTTAAAATATCAAAATGGGGGTCTTTATGTTACTTTATGAATAACA
>JANKKB010029859.1:0-28063 GCA_026225775.1 Bursera palmeri | reverse complement strand
TGTTTTCTTTTTTCCTCCAGAGAAACTTAAAAATTATGATTAGTATGGGTCTGTCGGCGAAGCAGGAGAAAGATGATAGGTTTCAACTGATAAAAAAGGAAGTTGTTGAGATGATAAAAGTGCGAGTCCCCTCTGTGGAGTCCAAGGTGTGTTTTTGTCAAATCAATCTACTTTTGTCTCTTGGTTGGGCTTTCTGGCAGTGGCTTTTAGCTGATATGCAGTTCAAGCCAGCTGATATGTGTTTTTGTCAAATCAATCTCTTTTTATTTTTTCTCACTCAGCTTTGTTAGGCCTAATGGGGATTTTATTATTATTATTATTATTTTTGTGTTGTTCCAAGTACGCTGATAACACACACAAATATAGATATATAAACTCAACACCACTGCATCCTGCCTCATTGAAGATCTTTTTTTTTTTCTTTAATTACAGCAATCTTCTATCATATGTTGTTCTGTTGTGATGATTGTGCTGTTCAATAAGTTCAAATCTTTCCTTCAATCTTGTGATGCATTATTGATTTTCAGGCATTTGAGCAACAGAGTGGAGGCTCAGATGATTTTCAAGAAATTGGATCTGGAGAGAAAGGAGTGCTTAAAAGAAAATATAGCATGGATACTGTACTGGAGGACAGGATTTGTGATCTCTATGATCTCTATGTTGATGTACCGCAATGCTCTCTTTTGAAAAAGTTCTTTCTATTTTCTTGAAAAATTATTCCTTTCTGGTGGGGGTTCTTGTTTGTTAATTCTGGTCTTTACTGTTTAATTGTTATAGGGACTGGATGAAGATGCAGGTCCACAAATTAGAAAGCTATACGTTGAGGTTGTTCACTTCGCCTTATTTTTGTTCAAGTACTAATTTAATTTTGTGATAGCCAATTTGCTGCTTCTGATGTATTTATTGTGAAAATGTCGCTTAAGCTTGCATTGGATATCAATGAAACTGCCCAAATAATCTTTGCTAGTTTATTTTTCTATGATTTTCTTAATGTTTCACTTCTTCACATAATGTTCAATGTGTAAGATTTGGTGATTTACATATTAAAATATACATTTATTGTGCAAGTCTTTGCTTGTTTTCTTTGATGGCTTTATATTCATTTTCTTGAATTTCTCTATCCATAAAAAGTGTATGTTCTTGAATTTCTTGTTTCTATTTTTGTATATATTCTTTTCGAGTTGATTTATTTACAATTCCATAAGTGTTGTTACTACTCAGTTGGTCTTCAGCCTCTATCATATATATTTTTTCATTTGACAATATAGATTGCTCTTTTTTTTTTTTAAATGCAGCTTGCACAATTGTGGCCAAATGGTTGTATGGACAACCATGGAATTAAACGTGCAATCTGTAGAGCAAAGGAAAGAAGGAGGGAACTATACAGCAGACATAAGGTAATGTATCCCCCTATCTACTTTTGCATGTTTCATATGTATTCAATACTGCATACTATTTTGCCTTTAAAGTTGGAGATACATTTCTTCTGGGCAGAATATAAGTTTTCTTTTACTTTTTTTTGGAGAACCTATGGATCTTGGCTGATCAGTTGGATCTAATTTGTGAATTTTGGCTTTATAATCGCCTGAAACAAATAGATGCTCTTTGACTATTGGCAATATAACTTTACATGAAAATCTGCGTCATTTGATATAACTTAAGATTCAAGCACTGGACATAGCTGTATGCATGCTGGGAGAAGGGGGCAAGTAAGGAAGTAGCATAAGGAGCCATGTTTTTTATTCTAATATGGTGCAAGTAGTTTTACATATTTCCTTTTGTGTCGAATTGAAATACTTTATAATTAGGACATAAAGGAAAAGAAATAAGTAATATCGAAAAAAGTTCATAAGTGTAATAAAAGCCAAAGATTGCAACTAAGAACATTAGAAGGTGTAATGCTAGTGTACTCCCTTCAACACGGTTTTACCAAGGTTCTTTAGATTTTCGAGTGGGTGACGGGTGTTCTGTTACTCATTTTTCCTTCAATGCGATGGAGATATAATATTTATGAATCATAAACCCTTGCAGAGATTTTTGCTTCCTTTCCTTGAAACTCCCATCCATGTGGTCTCTTTTAAAGGCATGCATCATTTAGTTTCCATTGGAGTTATTCTATTTTATTTTATATGTAAATTGATTTCTGATTTATATCTTCATTTGTTCACTTTCTTGCAAGGATCAGGAAAAATTCAAGAGGAAAAAGATGTTGGCACCAAAAGCAGAGGAGACTGTTCGAGTTGAGACTAGTACAATTGCTCAGCCGTATGCGCGAGAAAGGTTGGGTACTGATTCAGGTAGTCTGATTTTAGCTTCAGCTGGGAAGCCAATTCCCAATACGACAACTACTGCCATGAGGATACCCAGTCCCTCGGCAAATGGTCCTAGCTTGGACAGGCTAAAACAAGAGAAGTCGAAGGGAAGTTCAGGTGCTTCTGTGGATGAAGCAAAGACGGCAGACGGTGTGATAACAAAGAAAAAGGTAAAGAGAAAACCAGAGCAGGAGATGGATGGAACTCATTTCCATCCAGCGAAGTTACCCGCCCAACTGAGCGACGAAAGACACAAGTCGGTTAAGCACTCTGCAAGTCTTCCCCAGAATCCAAACCTTCAGTCAAATGCTCCAAGTTTCGAACAATCAAGCTGACATAGTTTAGGAAATTCACACCATAAAAGTGTTTGTTTAACAGTCTTTTTTTTTGGCCAGTTTCATTCATTCTGACCAACAGGTTGTGCCATATCAGTTACCATTTTTGTAATTAAATGTGTCGCATGGCACCATCTTGATTAGATATTTATATTTAATAGGAGAAATCAGAAAGCTGTAGTTTTCGTGTGCAAGTTATTAGGCTTAAAGTCGAAACCTTCTCTTGTTTCCCTATCCGTTTAGGGTCATTAATCGGGTGTTTGCGTCTGAATGATTGTAGAGGTGTGGATAACTTTACAACATTAACCGACCCCAAACTCTTACAATTTTGGCCAGGCAAAAGGATTGCTAGGGTTGTTTTAGAGCAACTTTAAGTTCAGTAGAATCATAGATAGTAATGATGGAGTGATTGGCAAACGCAAAAGAATTAAAATAATGGGCAATGAGGTTATTTTTTATTCTAATTTGAAAATAGTTTTTAAAAAATAGGAAAATATTTACACGCATTGCCTGTAATTTATCGACATCTTACATGATATAATCAAATTTCACAAACTTCTCTTATAGTTAACTAAAAATTAATATAATCAAATTTTTAATAACTTATTTATTCAATAGAATTTGCTTTTTTTTTTTTTGAATTTAGATTATTTTTAAAGATTTTTTCATTTAGTTTGGTATTTTCTAATATTTTAATTATTTCAGAGGAAATTAAACAAAAATATAAAATATATTAACTTTATTTGACAATAGATGGATTTATGAGATTTTTAAAATCTCATAATTTTACGTGGGATTTTGAATTTTCAAAATCATATAATGTTTTAAGATTTTACTAAATTAAATAGTATATGATATTGATCTAAAAATATGATGTAATTGAAAGATATTTGATTTTCCCATATTATAAGTTCAAAAAAAATTTATATATATTTGTTTGCGAATCTGTAATTGGTGTTAGATTGTATTTTAGAAAATATTTTTAGAAACAAGTAATAAATACTTTAATTTTTTAAAGAAAACCGTAGACGCATGAATTACTATAATCGGGGCAAACGACATGTCGGTTCTAAGAACTATTTATTGTAGTCACACTTGTCCAGGTGTTAAAATCGGGCGGCAACAAGGACAAAACTCCATCATAATATGATGCACCTCAACTACATCTTCTACAGCTACAAAGTCTAAACCCTTCCCGCGTTTTATATCCTCCCGAAATTCCATCCTCTCAAAACCTAACTCTCATCATTCCAGTCTCTCTCAAAATTAACACTCAACAGTAACATTTGAATTCATCAATGCCTATGTAAATAGCTAATTGATTAATCATTTAATGTAATACGTTGAAGATGATGAAAGCAAAGCCGTTCAAGGGAGCGAATGTGTTCATGTCACGCAACCTGGTGGCGCCGGAGGTCTTCGACGCCCTTCTCGATGCCCTCAAGCTCAACGGAGCCGAGATCTTCCTCTGCTGCGACCCTTCCCGCAGCGGCCCCAACGATTTCCACGTCATCTCCTCTCTCGATCACGTATTCAACTCCCGCCGTTTCCTCTCCATTTCACTTTAGTGTCGCGGTTGAACTAACTTTTTACTTGATTTTGGCAGGAGAAGTTTGAGGATCTTAGAGCCAAGGGATGCAATTTGTTAGGTATGGATTATGAGTTTTGTTATTATTGTTTCGTAGTTATGTAGTAGATGGTTATTTCTTGATTTGTAGTTTGTAATATAATTTTTTCGTAAGAATTTCAATTTAACGAACTATGAAATTGACCTCACTTTCGTTATGATATATATAAACTGGGCAAATAAAAGGCTCTTAATTGGAAATTTAAGCTTCTTACTACGTTACAGGATCAGTAACATTTCTGGACTTGGTAATGTGATTGCATCGTACATTACAATTGTTTTATTGAAGTCAATTTGTAATGCCATCTTTCATTGTGGATTTGAAATTCAATGTTACTAATGTGTGATATTACTCGTTCTTATTTTATTTTATTTTTTAAAATAGTTTTTGTAAAGTTACAAGGATTATGTAATATTACAAGTTGGTTTTCAACCTTATAAGTTTGATGTTTTACTATGTGTATGATATGTTGTATGTTGCAAGAAAAAAAGGTGTTGTGCAATATCATTTCTGGAATTTAAATTCCTCTATCATAGTAATTCCCAAAGTTCAATTACTTTTTAAACCGAAGAATTAGCTTTATAGGGAATTTATTTGATAACAGCTTATTTTCTGCAGTATTCTTGTCCTTTTCACGCTCATTTAAATTATTTCATCAGAAAGGTATTTGGCATTTTTATATTTAGTTCTTTTGGCACGGAATTTGATAGGCATATGCACTGTTCGGCAGGTCCTCAATGTGTGCTTTCCTGTGCAAAAGAAAATAGAGCACTTCCTAAACAAGGGTTCACTTGTTGCCTTGCTATGGATGGTGTCAAAGTACTTGCCTCTGGTTTTGATATGGATGAAAAGGTATTGTGTTTGAGTTACATATACCTCTGATGATTTTGGCTTGCTATAGCCTTTCTTACTCATCTTTCACTATAAAAAGTACTTAAGCCTCATTATGATTGCCATGTCAAGAATTTGTAAGGTTACATTGTAATTACAGTTTCAAGAGCTATGCATCTTCTGGAGCTTTGCACTTCCTTCTTTGGCTGCTTTTGGGGATTTCAGAATAACCTTTTTTCTGATCATTGAAGATTACTTTCCTATTTTGGTTATTTCTTCTTACCCACTTGCATGGCCAACAAAAGAGAAAACTGATTTTATGATTTGCACAAAAGTAAATATAATTCTTCTTAAAATGAAAATTAGCTTGAAATCATACTGCTTGAATGGTTCAAGAACGACTTATGTTATCTATCCTACTTGCTCAGTTTCTTACTATAACCATGGCTGGAATCACGTTTTTCTCTTCACTTCTTCTACTACTGTAACGCAAAGACACATTTGACTCTCCAGTACTTGTAATGTGTTGCAGGTTAAGATAGAAAAGTTGGTGACAGCAATGGGGGGAATCCTGCAGACTAAAGCTTCAATGGATGTTAGCTTCGTCATTGTAAAGAATATTTTGGCTGCAAAGTACAAGGTCCAGTACCAAAGACTCTGTGTGTGCCTTTTTATTTTTATTTTATAAAGTTACATTCTTACAGATGACCTTTTATCTGTCTCTCTCTCACTGACTCTTCTGTCTGCATCTGTTGTTTTTTATGCATTTGCCATGTCTTTGGGTGTCATATGTGGAAAATGAACACTATTCAACCTTGAGTAGGAACATACATGCAGTTGTTTTTGCTATGAGAATATATTCCTCAGAATATCTTGTAAGAATCTCATTTCCCTGGCCAATGTGCTCTATGAAAGGTCAAGGGCATTATTCAGTACCGGTCTTGATGAAGCAGCATCCTTGCAATGGGGATCTGGTTAAAGGTATCAACAGTGAGTTTTTTTCCCGTGAAAGCAGCTCCTCTTAAGGCAAAAACCTGCTCCTGTGGTTGGCAAGACTTTTTACAATTGCGCTAGATCATGGATCTTACTGATTGGGTTTATAATGGATACTGCAATACTGCTAGTGGGATGGTTTAGGTTGGAAAGGGAGGCTTTTTGTCTATAGTACCGTATACATATAGTTCATATATGACTTACTGTTCAAGTATGTGAAAGATGTAATGAAATATATTTGAAGAAATAAGAAACTTTGGAGATATAATTTGAACTGAGGCATCAAATCATAGAGGTAGAATTGTCAATTGGAATGACTTGAATCTTGCTAACGAGAAGTGCATAAGTACGCCTTTTGACCTAATGGACTTGGGTTTCATTAGTAAGGCTCTAATTCTATTTCTTTGGTTTCCAGATTTTCTATGATGAATTAAGCCTTTGCCAACTCCTATTTTTTCATGTTGATGGAAGCATTATTTTATTTTTCTCTTAATAAATCAGTACTCTCCATTTAGATGTTATACTGTTTTGCATGTACAGCTTTGGTGATGACCTATTATTTCGTTTGTTGACCTGTTTAGCCAAAGAATTACTATAGTAAGTTTGCTAGCCATTTGGTTGATCTCTTCTTTATCTCTCTTTCCACGTTCTTCCTTGGTTCTCAACAAGTTGTTGGTATATCTGGATTAGTGAAATCAAAGTGTTTGTGGGTTTTGGACCTTTTGGTTTGGGTGTACTGTGCTAGAGTTTATGGTTTTCTTAACGTATTGTTTGCCATGGTCATTTCCTGCGTATTTTAAAACTTGTGCATTAATGTGAAAGTGTTGTTTGAAAACATAACCGATATCATTATGAAATAATAATTGCAAAATCTAAAAGCTAGATTGTCTAGGAAATTATGGAACAATAAGAATTTTAATTTGTGTTTATTACAGTCACTTTTATTTAAGTTAGTCTTGGACGCTCTTTGAGGTTGGAGGTGTTATACGCTAATTTTAATTTTTGCTTATTAGAGTATTGAGTGCTGATCCATTAAGAGTGTTTAGAAGCTATCATTTGATAAGAAACACTCTCTGTTCTTCCTAAGGATCTCCTCTTCGTGCAGTGGGCTTTAAATACTCTGAAGAAACCAATTGTTACCATCAATTGGTTATTTCAATGCTGGAATGAGCACCGAGTTGTTCCTCAGGAGCCATTCAGGGTTCTTCCTTTCTCTGGATTGATGATATGTGTTACCAGAATTCCTGCAGGTTATTTTATAAGCTTTTTTTTTGTCGTTGTTGCTTATGATAATTTATTTATTTAACTTTTAGCTGATATTATAAGTCTGTTCAATGCCAACATGTTCATTTCTGTCAGATGAACGGAAGGAGATTGAGAAGCTTATCATACAGAATGGAGGGAAATATTCTCCTGAGCTGACTAAGAAGTGCACACATTTGATTTGTGATATATCCTTTATGTTATTCCTTTGGGGGAAGGTGTTGTTTGGATCAAATGCATATGATCATTCTATCTCACATCATATAATGCACATATGCCAAGCATGTAAAGCCTTACCGCATCTATTTTGGGTGGACTAGAAAAATCTGTCTTCATTCTTAGGAGACTCCATTTGTATTCAAGTGTTTTAATTAATCTGAAGTTGGGAAAACATCTGGAAAATTATCCAATTTGTTGAAGATCTGTGATTTCTGAGAAATACATTTATTCGATTTTTAAATTTGTTCGATTTCTCCTTATATGTATTAGAAATATATTTCATGCTTGCCATAGGACTGAGCCCGCTCATGAGATTGATTCGTGTACTTGTACCTCCTAGGGAATTCTAAATTTCCCAACATCACTCAAATTTGTAACATTTTTTGATGTTGCAATACTTTCATCCCTAAAGGGGACATATCCTAGGCTTATTAAAGATTTAAGGTGTTTATGTGATAAATTGTACATTGCTTCTTTAATAAGCATGTCATTGTTCATCTGAATATTATCTTTCTTGACTTTCCATACACTCCAGAAGGTGACAAATACAAAGTTGCCCGAAGATGGGGCCACATTCATATTGTAAACCGAAAATGGTTTGATCAATCCATTGCCAGAAGAGGTAATGCTTTATGTTATAAGCATGCTCTAATTTCTGGCATCTGTGATGTTGTAGCATGTTAACTTCAATTATTCATCCCTCTCATTCTTTATATATTTATCTAACATCAAATATATCTCTTTTTGTGAATAGCATGTCTTAATGAGGAGTGCTATACTGTTCAGGGTGGTTCTGCATCTTCCAACAAAAGTCTAACAGGTTGCTTGTCCAGGCAACATAGAGAGGACAAGGTTATTGAGAATTCACTATCTTCGCAACCATCCAAGTCTACGGAATCAAACTTTCTTTCTGTTCCTTGTACTCGGTTTGCAGATCAAGATCTAGAAGCTACTCTCTCACAGAACATATCTTCTATGTTTCCGGATGCTTCCATAGCAAAAGAGGAGGATGGTGAGGCCCCAAAAGTACAGAGCATAATTGAACCAAACCCTGATTGTTGTGTTGCCAATGACTCTCAGTCTGAAGACAATGATCTATACTTGTCAGAGTGTAGAATATTACTTGTTGGCTTTGAAGCTTCAGATATGCGTAAACTAGTTAATATGGTGCGTAGAGGTGGGGGCTCACGTTATGTGTCATACAATAATAGATTGACGCACATAGTAGTTGGAACTCTTTCAGAGGTGTAAGTCTATCTGTCTTATACAAAAATGAATTACAAATGTGTTTCTGTTATATTAGCTCATTTTTAATGGTACTTTGTGAGTGGGCTTTTTCGTGCTTTTGATGTCAACGTGATTATGCTTTTATTAACATTATTTCTCTGCTAGGAATGGTAGTAAGGGAAACTATATTCCCTTATATATGAATTGTCTTTTATCTCATATCTTTATTTCATATATGATACCCCAGTGAAAAGAAAGAGGTAAGGAATCTTGCCGCTTTGGGTGTTATTCAGGTGGTTAAAACCGCCTGGCTCGCTGATTGTGACCGTGAAAGGAAAGAAGTCCCTGTTTTTCAGAGGCATGTTGCCCATGACTTGCTGCTTCCTAAAGGTTTGTCTTAATGTTTCTGTGAATTCTATTGTTGTGTGATTATCTTGTATTGTGTACCTGCCGAATGTCTTCTATTACTTTTATTGATTTCATAAATTTCATTGGGTTGATATCTTTGACCAATAAGCTTATCTGCTTGTCCTGTTCTGTGACTGGTCATTCTGCATGTATAGAAGCTGTATGGTCCACCAAGGGAGCACCTATATGCATGAACAACTTGAATCAAGGTAAAGAATCAAGTGTTCTTCAAAGCATACCATCTGATCAGATGCTGCGAAGTATGAATTCTGGAATTGGAATGCCATTGTCGTTGGAGGAAGAAAAAGCTGAGAGACCAAAAATCAACATGAAGAAGGAACTCTCTCTGGAAGCAATTGCAGGATTGTCTAGGAAAAGCCTAGTTCCTGGTTTACAAGATAAAAATAAGATTCAGAAGAAGTCACAAGAGGATTCCACTGTTCAGGATCTTCTGAATGGGAAGTCATCAACAACATTTAAGGGGAAAATATTTCGCTTTTCAAGTTCCTTCCCTGAAGATAGAGTAAGATTTTTAAGTGCAGATTTTGATATTAGTATGTTTTTTCCCTGACAAGCATGGCCTTAGCACGATTTCTTAATTTAGAAATGAATGATATGCCTCTGGGTCTAGATAGTACTTTGAAATGGTCAATGAGAAAGTGTTTATGGAAATGTTATGGAAAATTTTAGATCTCAAGACAATATAATAGTCTAAAGTTGCAATAGAAAATTATAATGTTGAGTCTGAAAAATCTCCACTCTGAATTGGGTTTTCAGAAAACAAAAGGACTTGGGGGTCCAACTGAGCGGAGAAACCTATAGTAATTAGTTGGTTTTATTTTTGGTAAAGAAATAAAAAACTAATTTTTTAATTACTTCCTATTTGAGCTTTTGGACTTCAACTATAAATCATCAATGACTATAATCAATATATTTGGTGCAAATAGTAGTTGCTTAACTATTGATACATTTGCTTTTGTTATTATTATTATCATTATGTTGAAACGTAGATTTGGGTTCATCTGGACCTTATAGAGTTAGAGGTGTGTTGCATGAGTTAATATGTGATCCGCTTAATGCCTAAGTTGCATTGGAGATCATCCATCGTATTGCTATAAGTTATATGTGGCACTGTGTATGAGAAGATATATTATGATGGATATATGATGAGTTAATTACCATTTCAAGTATCACTTATTTTAGAATTTTACAATTGAGGCCTTTACCCGCTTGCTTTACACTTCTCTACGTGTATAGAGATTTTTAGTATTAACATTTCTGTATTATATTGTCATTCAATCCTGTTTTCTCAGGTTTTAAAAGTAACTAATCTAGATTATTCTAAATATACTCAGTAGTCAGTTTGATTTTTTCTGCCAGAGAGCTGAAATTGTTCAATGGGTGAATGAAGGGGGAGGTGAGGTGGTGAAT
The DNA here is from genome assembly GCA_026225775.1 of Bursera palmeri. Taxonomy (NCBI): domain Eukaryota; kingdom Viridiplantae; phylum Streptophyta; class Magnoliopsida; order Sapindales; family Burseraceae; genus Bursera; species Bursera palmeri. Next base: position 17,416 of record JANKKB010029859.1, on the reverse strand, counting down.
GACCACATAAAACAGAATGTCCATTTTACCATTGAATGTCATGGTAAGATACTAGAATGTGCTGATGCTCCCCAGACTACATTTATATCCAGTCACTGGATCCGCTCTTGTCTAGAGGTGTATACTTCAACTTCCTTGTAACTTCTAATTTTTGCTATCATCTCTTACAAAAGATCCTTCCTTGTCTAATTTTTATGTCACCGCAGATTAATTTCTGTTGGCTTTACCTTAATTATCTCTATAATTAGAAAATTGAAATTGTTAGCTTGAGCTGAGTTATAATGTTTTCTTGGATTTATGATATGACCATCTTACTAACTCTTTTTGATCGGAACTTTTTTTTTTTTTTTTTTGAAGGATGGATATTTGCTGGACATTGGTAGTCACATTCTCTATTCCCCACTTCCCTGTCAGACTCCTTTGCCTGGATTTGAAAGATTTCGGTTTTGTGTTTCACAATATGAGGATAAAGATAGAATGCTATTAAGAAATTTGTGCTTCGTTCTTGGAGCTAAGTTTGTTGAAAAATTAACTAAAAAGGTCACCCATTTATTATGCAAGTTTACCAGTGGACCTAAGTATGATGCTGCATGTAAATGGGGCATACAGTCAGTCACATCTGAGTGGATTTATGAATGTGTCAGGCAGGTAATTCCTGACTTTCTCTCTCTGTGTCATCTAATGTGTAAGTTCCATGTCTGAACTATCGTGTATGCTTCATGTTTGATTATTTTTGTGGAACTTCTGGATGTTCCTAATGTACTTGTACACAATGTTTGGCAGAATAAAATTGTTTCTCTGGATCCATTTTGTCCAAGAGAAGCTACTGCTCATGACCGAGACGCAGGATTTTGCACTGTGAGCCAATTTCCTACACAAGCTGTTCGAATGGTGTCTACAGATGAACCATCTCAGTTTACAAGTTCATCCCAAGACCTGAGAACCAAATCAACACAAGCTACAGAAAGTAAAAGTGACAATACCATTAGTAATAGAAATAACAGCCTCAGGGATGTGCCAAAACAATCAAATATGTACAGTAAAAAGGCAAGGCTTTCAGATGATGGCCATGGGTGTCCTGTTTCTGTAGTACATTTGAGTAATCCTGTCTCTATTATGAATTCTGGTGGAGACAATATATTGAAAGATAATGGTGAGGTTTCTCATGTTGTTCCTGACGTGGCTGCTGTTATCGAGGACTTGTTGGAGCAGACTAGTAAGGTAAATACTGATGCTCATTCATTTTATTTAATTGTGTCACTGAATTCTGATTACTGGTTGACTAATTTTTTATCTTCTTTTGTGAGAAGATTCAAGATCTCAAGTCACCAGAGAGGACTAGCTGTGATAAAAGTGTATCCTAAGTTCTGATCACCTCTTTTTTTCTTTAATCTATATACTACTGATTTTTGCATCGGTTATCATCCTTTACTGGTGAATAGCTTTTTTCATCTGATTGTTCGGTCCTCGGTCAAAATGATTCAGGTTCTCACTCTGTCATTGGGTTATCTAGGCAGTGGCTAAACAGGTAACCATTTATGCATTTAAATACCTTTGTCATCTTTTTGATGATTTGTAGGTTTATTTTCATTATCTTTATGGGTTTTCTAATCCAAGTTGTTGGTTTACTATTGCAAATATTTCCATTTTATAGGTGAACTTCATTTGCATCTTTGTTTTGCCAACTAAGTTAATCTCACCCAGATATATTTTAACACATGGTGAAGAATTCATCCAGTTGGAACCTTCCAGTAAAAAACCGTTTTCTCGTAATAGATTTATGAACCGAGAATTTTAGCCTTCAACAAGTTGTATTGTTGCTCTTGTAAAATTCTTTTATCGGTTTTCTTTTTTGGTATCTTCGTATGAGTCAGAAAGGTTACCATCATTTAGTGTTTGTGAATTACAAATGTTTTCTTGGTTTCCTCAAACTAGCATTATTTTCTGCATCCCTTATTGAACTGCAAGGTTGTAGTGCATCCATAAATTTTAATTTGCTAGTGTATATGGAAGTTGAAGGCACCTTGACTTGAAAACCTGTTTCGAAGTAAGAGTTGGCCTAGTGTGTTAGTCATTTTGTCCAATGTAATAACAGGATGTGCATTTTCTTTCTCATACTCTTTGTAATATATGAAATATTTATGCTCTTTTCAGGACTCTGAAAAAAGACATCCACAGTTCCTCTGGAGATGTAAATGCTGGCATATATGATGGTTTTAGTGAAACACAAACAGAGTCTCAGGTTTCAGCTCTTTCTTGTCTGAGCCTTCTATAGTTTGGTTGCGTTAAGGATATTTCAAGTAGTTCTTGATGGCTTTTTAAAGGTCCTTTTGCATGTCAATAGTAACCATTATAGGACAAAAGATATAAAAATTTCTCATTTGCTGAAATGAATTTCATTTACATCAAGTTCTTAATGTGAAATGGTGTTCATCACTGTTACAAATGCAGGTTGTTGGTTATGAAGAAGATCTTTCAGGGAGACAAATGCTCATAGACAAAGTTAGAACCCGAAGTAGCATGACTTGAACTGTTAGGCCAGATAAGAGGGAAAATTACAGACTGCTTCCACACTAGCATGTACTTAGATGTAGGCTGGATAGTAAACTGAAGTTGCTTCATCCTCATAATCCGTTGCAGGAATTGAAGCTTTTACCTATGCTAACAGGTGTATCATGGAAAAAGAAACATCGAGCCAACACACTCTTTTGAAATTTTATCTCCTGTACCGAGCACTAACTTATGCTTTGAGTTCTGTAAATTATTTATCCGCTCTACACAGCTTGGAAGGCCTTATTTTAGAAATAAGCCGCAATATTCATCTCTTGTAAATGTTAAGTGAACTTTTCTGGTTTTACATACTGTTTCATAAGGCATGAAGCAAGGGAAGAAAATGGTGGTGAAAAGGAGATGAACATGGTAGAGGACAACGATAGTCCAACAAGAGGCCGGAATTGCAGGTTGCAGCACTTTGCGTTTCCTTGTTTCTATTGGGATGTTGCAACGGAGGATTCGGTGCCAGTTTTTGCTCTGGCTGGAAGGTGAACTCTGTTTTTGTTGATGACAAACAAGAGAATCCTGTGGACTTCGTAAGTTCCTTATAATGGGAAATGGACCCTTTTATTGAATTAGAAGTCTGAATTCTTGGTCTTCCATGTTTAAAAGTTGAAATACTAAGAAGTTTTGGTGACGATTCCAAAATTAATCTTTAATCAGTCACATCCTGATCAAGCTTCTTTTCAATGGTTGGCAATGCCATGAAGAGCTGCGTGATGGTATCAGGTCAACTCGTTTCAACTGGGAATTAATGCACATTGTATCCATTTACTACCGATTCACCATGACTTTCTAAGCAGATTGTTGGTCGTTGGCGCAATCACTTGTGGGGCTCAAGCCTCAATGGCATCAACTAATTTGATTTCTTTGTAAAATTTCATCCGGATATAGTTCCTGTTTCAAAAGGTGGTATGGATATCAAAACTACTGAAGGTACTGAAATAGCAAACAGGAAACTGAAACCTTATTGCCACACGTACCATTTAGCTAACCCTAGCCGCAACCTACTACCAAGACATCCCGAACCCAATTTAGGACAATTTAAGGGAAATTTTTTTTTTTTCATATTATAAAAATATGTTAATGGAAAGCAATTTTCTTTCCTTAGATGAGAAATTGATACATGTCTTTAGAGTAATTTTCATGTTACTTAGTATTCTATCAAGGAAAAGGGGTAAAGAAAACCTTTTAAGCATGTTTACAGATAAAAATAATTTAAACATCTTTACGAACAAAATTAATTTTTATCATTAAGTACCTGAACGAACCTCAATTACTACTTGAATTCTTATATTGCCTTATGAATTTTAGTTATCACGTTTGTTTTCTTAAAAAAAAAAATTGTTTAATCTAATAGTTTTAATGAGCACAAAAATAAAAATATTTTAAGATGAATTATGTGATTAAAAATTACAGTTAGATATAGCTTTTCTTTTCTCGAACATCAACAGTCTTTTAGATCATCTTAATATATAACTATGAATAAAATTTATCAAAATTTTTTAAAAAAAAAAGAATGACAAAAATTGAATTGATTTAATTAGTATACATTTTTAACAAAATATTAAAAACAAAAGTTACATTTAATAAAACTTTGTTCTTAGAAAAAAAAAAAAGGATTTCAAAAGATATTTGGAAATCCTGATATTATCTCGGAAATGAATTATATAGTGGCGCAAAATTATTGAGCTCAAAAAATGGGCGCGTAGGACCCATGATCCACGAAAGTGAGAAGCACAAAACATCACATCAACAAAAGCAAACCAAATCAAAGCGCAAACTTAACTGCAAAAACGTCTCAACCACAACTGCCAATAATATTACTCCATTCCTAATCGGTATTATCCACATACAACGTACGGTGGCATGTCTCTTCTCGTGCCATGTGGCTAATAGTAGACATGCAACGGCTATCTCCTCCGGTCACCGGATTATTGTGCCCTCATAAGCTTCAAAATGATTCTAAGTTTATTGGCTTCCGGTTTAAGCTGCAGAGGAAGGATGGGTTGAAAAGGAAGGTTAAGTTTGTAGTGAATGCGGAGTTGTCGAAGGCGTTATCTGTTAATTTGGGTTTGGACTCTCAGGTCAGTCGCCGTTGCTGTTTTTTCTCTCGGTTTTTATTTATTTATTTTTATTTTTTTGCATTTGGACATTGTTTAAACATTTTTCGAGGTTTGATAGGTTGTTGATTGATGAAATGACGGAGAGAGTTTGGGTTTGATTGAAATTTTTGTTTTAATGATTGTGGATGTGGGCAATTGCTTTTATTTTTTTTAATTCCAATTGTTCAGGATGGTTTAACTGGTGTGGTTAATTTGGAGGATCTGGAAAATTGAAGTTGTTTTCATTTTGAAACTTTTTCATTACTTAGTTTTGAGTAAATGACCTCATATATGTGTCAATCTGAGTTTGTTTAGGATTCGTTTTGATTGAGACCTGTTTAGTAGTTGGAACTCTTATATTTAACAAAGACAACAAAGCTCGACATGGTTTTCATATCTCGATGCGTAGATGGTTGTGGTTTTCTATGGTAGACTACTTTTGTGCCATTGCCATTCTCCGTTTAGTTCTTGTTACTGTGGGGAAAAGAAAGATTTTTAATTGAAAAGATAAGGAGCCGTTAAGAATAATTTTCTTTTATTAGCATCCAGACTAAGGTCATATATAGTCATGGACAGCCAGAAAAATCATAGAAGCCCGCCATTTGGCAGGTCAAGTGCTTACTCCTGTCCTAAATTGTACTCAAGAGCAAAAATACTTTTAAGTGCTGCGTCTATGTTTCTATTCCTTTCACTATTGTATCACTGCCTTGTTATGCTGGTGCTGGCGATTTTTTATGGGTTTAATGCTATATTATTCTATTCTATGGGTGTAGTAGATTGTTTCAACTTGTTTTTCTCCTTTGAAAGTCAATAAGCAGTTTTCTTGAAGAAGTCTTGTTCTATAGATTGACACTTTTTTGTTTTAAATTGAAGATTATCCAATCTAATGATCCATCACAGTTGCCTTGGGTTGGTCCAGTTCCTGGAGAGATTGCAGAAGTTGAGGCATATTGTAGAATTTTCAGAGCAGCTGAACGGCTTCATGCAGCATTGATGGAAACATTATGCAATCCATTGACTGGGGAATGCAGTGTTTCATATGATTTTACACCAGAGGAAAAACCAGTATTGGAAGATAAGATAGTGTCTGTGCTTGGTTGCATGCTATCTCTTTTAAATAAAGGAAGAGATGATGTTCTTTCGGGAAGATCTTCGATCATGACTCTCTTTCGTGTTGCAGATATAAGTATGATGGAGGATAAGCTTCCACCACTTGCCATCTTTAGGGGTGAGATGAAAAGGTGCTGTGAGAGCTTGCATGTTGCTCTTGAAAACTATTTGACACCTGATGATGTTCGAAGCTTGGATGTGTGGAGAAAATTGCAGAGGCTAAAGAATGTCTGTTTTGATTCTGGATTTCCTAGAGGGGATGATTATCCCTGCCATACATTATTTGCGAATTGGATTCCTGTTTATTTGTCCACCTGTAAAGAAGATACAGGATCCAAAGATTCTGAAGTTGCTTTTTGGCGGGGTGGTCAAGTAACAGAAGAAGGTTTGAAGTGGTTAATGGAGAGAGGATTTAAAACAATTGTAGATATGAGAGCGGAGATCATAAAGGATAACTTTTATGAAGCAGCCATAGATGATGCCATTTCGTCAGGGAAAATTGAATTGGTCAAAATTCCAGTTGAAGTTGGAACTGCACCATCAATGGAGCAGGTTGAAAAGTTTGCATCTCTGGTTTCAGATTGCAGCAAAACGCCCATATATCTTCACAGTAAGGAAGGAGTGTGGAGAACTTCTGCAATGGTCTCCAGATGGAGGCAGTACATGAGTCGTTGTGCATCAAAAGTTATATCCAATCAGGTAATCACTCCCAGTGACATCTCATCACAATTTACAAATGGGACTGGAGGACTAAACACATATACCATTAAAGAAGAAAGGTCTGTCCCGGAGGAGGGATACGAGTCAATGCGAGAGAGTTTGGCTGAGATTCACACCAAAAATGGAGCACTTGTCAAAGAAGGTTTTTTGGACAAGGATGGAGAAAATCAGAGTAATGGGGCATATAAAGGCCTGAGTTCTATTTCAGGTGTGAAATCAGCGAATTCGGTGGATAATGGGCTAGGATCTCTGGGGAAATACTGCAGGGAAACTGATCCTCTTAAGGCTCAGGTCCCTCCTTCCAATTTTTTCTCTAAAAAAGAGATGTCCAGGTTTTTCATGAGTAGAACTATCTCACCTCGTAGGTATTTTAATTATCCACTGAATAGGTTGGAAATGCCAAAAAGTGAGATTGTTTCTTCTGGTTCTGTGGAGACAAGAAATCCCAGTGTGTCATTTCGTGGTAAAAATCTATCTTCAAAGCAGAACCCACTTTCTGGAAGAGAGAAGTATTTGGATGATCATAGTGATGTTTTGGTTGGTTCAAGCGCGAATGGATTTGGTGACAGGGACAGCGATAACGTGGCTGAAGCAAATACGTATACCTCTGTGAGTAACAACCTAAATGGGGATGTCAAGTCTAAATCTGTTAAGGAGAATCTGAAGAGCAGTAGAAAAGCCTCAAATTCAGGTGACGACGACTTGGAGCCAATTGAAGGAAATATGTGTGCTTCTGCAACTGGTGTTGTGAGGGTGCAGTCAAGAAAGAAGGCAGAAATGTTTTTAGTGCGAACAGATGGATTCTCTTGTACACGAGAAAAGGTGACTGAATCCTCCTTGGCCTTCACTCACCCTAGTACGCAGCAGCAGATGCTTATGTGGAAATCTACACCAAAGACAGTATTATTGTTGAAGAAGCCAGGGCCAGCACTCATGGAAGAAGCTAAAGAGGTACCACGTAACATCTTATTAGTTATTAGTGGACCCATAAATTTGTGAAGTGATAGTAACATAATCGATTTCATGTAAAAATATATCTTTTGATACTCAAACTAACAGATATTTTATTGCTTTATTAGCTCATACTATTGCTTGTGGTGTTTTATACTTGAACTTGAGAATTATAGACAAAAATCCAAACTTGTTATCAGTCACACATTATCTAGAGGAAGGCATCTTGTCGAGAATTTTTTTTAAAAGGACATGTTCTTCTTTATCTTCTTGACTAATACTCTCTGCAGTGATCATCTTTACTTCTGCAATCATTCATAAAATCTAACTTTAACCATTGCATCCAATGTGCAGGCTGCCTCTTTCTTATATTACCAAGAGAAGATGAATGTTCTAGTTGAACCAGATGTCCATGACATATTTGCTAGAATCCCGGGGTTTGGATTTGTCCAGACCTTTTATATCCAAGATACCAGGTAACACTGACATAATGAAATGATCAATAATTTTGATGTATCATAATATCCCACTTTCCTCATTGGGACTATATGTACCTGAATGCCTTATGCAGTGATCTTCATGAGAGGGTTGATTTTGTGGTATGCTTGGGGGGAGATGGGGTCATACTTCATGCATCAAATTTATTTAGAGATGCTGTTCCTCCTGTTGTATCTTTTAATCTTGGATCTCTGGGATTTCTCACTTCCCATACTGTAAGCTTGCAGCTCAACTCTTGGTTTTTTCTATCACTGTTCTGTTTTATATTAGTGGTTATTTGTTTTACTGCTATTAATTTTGTTTATAACATAGTTTGAAGACTACAGGCAGGACCTACGGCAGGTCATCCATGGGAATAACACACTGGATGGTGTTTATATAACTCTTAGAATGCGCCTCCGCTGTGAAATTTTCCGCAATGGTAAAGCAATGCCTGGGAAAGTATTTGATGTCCTAAATGAGGTTGTTGTTGACCGGGGTTCGAATCCATACCTTTCTAAGATTGAATGTTATGAACATGACCGACTTATAACCAAGGTGCGGAACCCATTTCTCTTAATATTTCAATCATGCCTTAACTTTCATGGAAGCAGCAGAGATTACCTGCTTTACCAGCAGGTGCAAAATTAAGTTGTTGTTAACCTACAATGACAATTGTATTTAAGTATATTCCACAGATCTAAACTTAGGGTGAGTGAAAACAATCATCATTCTTCTTTTATTACATTGGCTTGCTCTTATCATGAAGGTCTTCTTTTAGGTTCAAGGTGATGGAGTCATAGTAGCCACACCAACAGGAAGCACTGCTTACTCTACAGCTGCAGGAGGTTCCATGGTAAGCTGTATTCTTTAGTGGAGTTACAAATCTATGATATGTTGAAATTTATTCATTCTTTAAGGACAAAGAGCTAAGGGACCATCAATTTTGCATACTAGAAGTTGGTTGCGAGATTGATTAATTGTTTGGTCAACAGAATTAGTGGCTTGGTTTAAGGCTTGTCAGGAACTAAGGTTTTTGTTGATAAAAAATAGTCAATGTGAAAGATGATACTAAAATTTTTCGTTTTATAAATGCGATGCTCTAACCTCTGAGCTAAGTGGGTTTAAATAACAGAAATTGTAATGAAGATGATATTTCCAGTGAAATGTTTCTCTTGATGGTTTTAGTTCCTTGACAAGTAGCTTATTTTATTTATTTATTTATTTTAAATGAACCATTTCTTGATATGTGTCAGTCATCTTTGCATAGGGGCCACGCTAATCTGTATCATTTCTTGACAAGTACTTTTACCTTTCAATCAGTATTATATATTTCCTTAATAAAGGTATTTTGGGGAATGGTGGGAAGAAGGGTTGAATGCATTTACTGGAGATGCCTTAAATTCTTTATAAAGTAGATGGCATGAAGAAAAATCTCATGTCTGCAACACCAACATTTTATGCTTAAATCACTGTGATCTGGATATTTTGATGAATTTATTCCTTTTTTTTTTATAACTGTGATGATAGTCCATGGGACCCGTGCAAAGGGCCCCCTCCACATGAATTGGATGGAACTTGTGCTGTAGCATGCGGTCATGGCCCCATGGAATCGGTGCCAATGGTAGTCAGACTTAGTTACCAGAGCCAAGTGACTTAACCATTGAGCTAACTCCTTCAGGTTTTCTGATGAATATATTTAAGGAAGTAACAAATTCACTCCCAAGAAAGCTTTTCTTACTTGTCTTCTATTTGAATTGACCAAATATTCGGAACTTACTTTTTTCTTCATTTTCATGATGATAACTAGTTAAGGATATTTTAGATGAGTTAAGGACATTTTTGTTGAGGACTGCTAGACGCTTTTGTAGGAGTGAATCATTTTCCTATATGTCATTTATCTTAATAGTTCTCATTCCATTATACGTATATTTATGCTGAAATTTTAAGTTTTGTGTTGCTATTTCTACTATTTTCTAAACTGAGGGTCTTATGCACGTTAGTGATATATGCCCTGGAATGCAGGTGCACCCAAATGTTCCATGTATGCTTTTCACACCAATCTGTCCACATTCCCTCTCATTTAGACCAGTTATACTTCCAGATTCTGCCAGGCTTGAATTAAAGGTAAAGTATTGTATCTTGAGATTGCTTATAGTTTTTGGAACTTTGTTTTTTAATCTATTTAGTATTTTGTTGATTTTCCAAGGTTGAATTTTAGTTGTTTGACTCATAGCATATATCTTTGCCGCCTTTTGTTTTCCCCGAGGAATTGTCAGGGCTCACATTCTACATTAAAATAAGGTTTATTATGGTGCTAAGAGTAATCCTGTGGCTGTTTTCTTTCCATTGCTTTTTGGCTATCACTAAGCTGATGACATGTCAGTGTAAATCACCCGGCTACTGCATGATTTTTGAGGTGTAGGAATCTGTGGGCATATTTCAACTTCAACGTCAACCTTTAGACCCTCTAGGATAACTAAATGGCATTTTAAGAGCATTTTAATAGACCTTCCTGGTTGTCATCCACCGGATGTAGTTAAACTTCTACCTAGGAGTATTAGATACCTTAGGTTCTAATCGGTAACTTGTAAATTACATTGGAGGCTTAATCATTGTTGTAATGGCAGATTCCTGATAATGCTCGAAGCAGTGCATGGGTTTCTTTTGATGGAAAGAGAAGGCAACAACTCTCAAGAGGAGATTCTGTTAGGATATATATGAGCCAACACCCGCTTCCAACAGTTAACAAATCTGACCAAACCGGTGACTGGTTTCACAGTTTGATTCGCTGTCTGAACTGGAATGAGAGGCTAGATCAGAAGGCCCTTTGAAGCCTTCGAAAACTGAAGAGAACCAACCTCCTTGTTGGTCCAGGAATGGGGTTTGTGTAAATTATTGTACAGACTGTAAATGTAACAGACTATAGAAAACTGACGTTACGAGGGTAAATACGTATCATTACAACATTGGCTCCCGCATGAAGGTTGGGTTGGCCGCAAATATACCTTTTTGGTCAAAATTCTTTTCTTCCTTCCCTTACTGAAAACTATAATTGTATAACTGTCATTTACAATATGGTAATGAAATCTTCGTCTTACAGCCCCTTTCTGGATCTGACATATGATTGATGCTTGATTAGGTGTACTCTGTTGTTTATTCTAGTTCTTGGCCTTGTGATACGTTAGTTCAGTTTTATGTGGGAATGTCAAGAAGAAAGGTTCATGAGCTCAAACCTGAGTAGGCCAGATGGCCACTTTATATTTTCTATATATCAACCATTGGATTGTATAATATGTAGTAATATTCAACTTACATTGTAAGTGTAATGTTCAATGACACAGAAGAATATTTTGAAAATGGATAATATTCTGAAAATCTCGATAATATAATTGCAAGCTGCCAGATCAATCGCCTTGACAGGAATAAAAATAAAAAAAGTAAAAAATAAAATCATGTGCAAATGTTGTATCTCCATCTGGGCAAGGACCATCTAAGCTCACTTTGAGTGTGAAATGGTTTGTACTCTTGAATGGAATTCAAGTCCGGAAATCAGAAGATGCAATTTATCAAAAATCTGTGGCACATATTTATTAACTAAACAGCCTAACATGTCTCATAAATTCTCTCTCATTGACAAAAGGTCGCTCAGCAGGACTAAAACCATACATAGTCACCAAAATTTCTTTTGGTTTCCATATATATATATATGAAAACATATTTTTTCTAATAACTAAATAAAACAACCCTGTTCATAATTTGTTCGGCTTATTCGTAATCTCCTTAGTTGTATGGAAATAGCTGTCTTGCATACAAATGGAAGCAGGAAAATGCAGATTATACAAAACCAACCTAGCTTTGACCTGTTTATTGTGTTCTTAATCTTATCTACTTAAAACATCCACCTAATCAACACCACTCTCTCAGTCTCTCTCTTTAAAATTAAATCTAAACGCAAGCCTCATTTGACCTAGCTATTATGCTTCATGTTAAAACAGGTATATGATAATTATACATGCACTACATATTTGTATATTAATGTTGACTTCAACGCATGCAGCATAAGAACATGACTGCAAGTAATATCCAGCTGTAGTCTTCTTGAAAAATATAGCAATTTAAGTACTGAAATGTACCATTCAGTACAATAATACTATTATACAAACCAAACCTTAAATTAACAAGTGCACTTAAGCATCCCATGAATATTACATAACAAGAAGGTAATCATCAAAATCTAATAATAAGGAAATCACACTAGTATACTCACTTAGCTTGAGCTTTCTTTCCTCTCCTACACATGTAAGTTAAGAGGAAGAAGCCTTCTCATGCCCTTGGCAAGACTTAATTATAACTAGGACTCATAAACCCTCAAAGAGAAGGGACAGCGAAAGAGAGAAAAAAAAAAAAAGAAGAAGATATTAAAACTGTAAGCTTCTTGTTGTATTACATGGCTTTCACAGCTTGGAATCTTGGTTCTTTGGGGAGGAACTTCTGCTCAGCATAAACAGACATGTAATCTTCAAATACAAACTTGGGATAAGCTTGTTCCACCTCTAGGTTAGCTTTTTCAATGATTTCTGGTGCTGGAGCTATGGTAGCTTTGAGCGATGGATTGTAGAATGAAGCAATGGATCTCCTGTTACCATCTGGGGTGGCATTAACTCTGTGCCAAGCACTCTTGTACTTGCCATTGCTCAGGACCTCAATCTGATCACCAGTGTTTATGACAATAGTGTTTGGCAATGGCTGCACATCGATCCATTGCCCATCTTTCAGGACTTGAAGGCCTCCCACCTTGTCATCTTGGAAGAGTAAGATGACACCCCCAGCATCTGTGTGAGCTCGAAGACCATTTACAAGCTCAGGATGAGGGCATGGTGGGTAGTGGCTCACCTTGGTTCCAAAAAAGGCATTATCTCCTTCTCCATCATTGAATGCCTTCTTGATATAACCCTTTGGCAAGCCCAAGTTCTCATCCATCACTTCCATGACCTTCTCAGCCAGCTTCTTCAACTCAGATCGATATTCTCCCATGGTTTCCCTGTCATTATGAAAGTTAAAATTAAGTTAGATTACTTGTTACATCTTCCATGCCATGTGCTCTTTCGTATAAATTAAAAATATTGAAAAAACTCGAAATCAAGCAAGAAAAAGAGAAGTAGAATTTGGATTCATTCACAGAACTTTTGACTTCGTATGTATTGAACACAGTTCAATACTTCAACTCAACTACAACAAAAGTCTTTTGATATAATAAGAAAACAAGAGTGCTTTTCATGTGAGTGTCAATTATATATTTATAGAACAGAAATTTTAGACTTGGTGGTGGTCAAAGACTGAATTCTGAAGAAAAAGCAACTTTATGCTTACTTGAATCCGGGAGTTTTGGTTGGCCAGTCATTAGCATCAGTGAGAAGAAAGACATCTTCCCAATCCAAATTCTCCAACTTTTCAACGTTATTCTTCTCCACTAACTCATTCAACTTCTTCACTGCAGCCGAGTTCTTGAATCGCTCTTCCCTTTCAAACTTATAGCACTCAGAAGCCACCTTCTTCACCCTCTCCAGAAGCTCCTCCGTAATCCCATGGTTCACCAGCTGCACCAAACAAAATTATCCCTACTTCAACAATCTTCTCTTCAATAAAACCAAGTATATCAAAAGATGGAATCAACGGTGATAGAAAATCATGCCCACCAAATATCTAGACACTCTCTTGCATGTTACGTTCAAGTACAGAAATAATCTTAATCATGCCAAAGAACATAAAAATATACCTGGAAGAATCCCCATTCCTCGCAAGCATTAGCCATCTGGGCCAATGTCTTGGCCCTCTCCTCACCGTTGAGCTTCGAGAAATCGATCACCGGAATCGCCATTAATAATGGTATTCAAGTTTGAAGAGATGGAGAGATTGAGAGAGAGAGAGAGAGTTGGTAGCAGTTATGTATGGTTTGTCGAGTTGATGAAAGGAACATGCAGCGCAAGGGCTATTTATAACAGAGTTTCCCGCCATGTAACTGTGATTGTTGTCAACTCTTTAATAAATTATTTATTAAATTTATTTTTTAAGTTTAGTTTTGTTTCCTTTTTTATAAAGTAGCCGTTAAGGGGTCTGGTAAGGTGGGACGGTGACAATTATAAATATTTTATTTTTTTATTATTTTAATATATAATTAAAGTCAATGTTGCATATATTTAAGGGTTACTATTCACAACAAAAGCATACTGCTTCAGGTTATGCTTAGCATTCCTCTTAATTACCTACAATTAACCAACTAATTAATATTAATTTTTCTTCTTCTTTCATTTGCCATGTGGAAATCATGAGCTCAAATTAATCATTTCTTTCTAATTAATAAATTCTAAAAAATATAATAAACCTATATTTGTATCTCAAATTTACTTTACTAAGACTCAATAAAATTAGGATAAGTTCAGTTCGTTAAAAATATTTTTTAAATATTTCAGATTGGTTACGATTTTTTTTTTTAAATCTATTTAAAACATTTTTTAAAGAGATATTTTTAAGATTTAAAGCCACTTGTAATAGGAAAGAAAAAAGATTTTGGCTTTCAATTTCATAGTGTCATTTTGGAGTCATACAAAATCAAGTATTATCTCCACCAAATGAACCTCTAAACCAATCATAGAAGTGAAATTATTCCACGAATCAAACGGCTCTAGTCAACTGAATTTGCCAGAAAATTGGAGATGGGATTGCAGACAAGTGGCATGACACCATCTCTCTCATGTGCTATAAAGTCCTCCTCTTGCCCACACATCATAACTAACTTATTAATTAATCAAATTACCTACTTACCTTGTCATTAACTTTCTTGTTTATCTCTTCAACGATCATCTTACTTGTAATTCAAATCTCTGCCGACTACCGTTGATCTTGTTGACGACTCCAATAACCCATGTACCCTTTTGACATTTACCCACATAACATGCTCTTGCAGGCCAAGGGATCATCTTATCATAATTTAATTACGGCAATAAACTGATTTGTAGGCACAGTTTGAGGGTTAAGTAAGGCAAGGTCAAGACTCAACACTTTCGTACATATTAAAAGTTATCTTCAATCAACTAACACGATACAAACACGGACATAATCGAAACTTTATCAATAAATTCTAAATGTAATTCATCAATCCATTTTACCAATCCTAAAAGTTTCATTGATCATCAATTGTGATGATATGATATCAATATGATCGAAACTTTGTTAATAAAATATGAATATAATCTATCAATTCATTTCGCCAACTTTAAAAGCTTCATTAATCATCTATTTCGTTATTGATATCAATATATATTATTATAATAATATATTTTTTTTGATATCTAAAATGTTTTGATCATATTCATATATAAGCCAAAACATGTATAAGGTAAATGATGTGTAGTAATGGTTGGACCAGCTGTGATGTACGATATATGTGTGGGAGCTTGGGGCATGGCATGGTTGGCCTTCTGATCTTGATTCCAGTTGTCCGAATGTTAGGGCACAATTCACAGAGGACAGGCGATATTGGCCGTCTGATGAAGAACTTATTGTAGAGATTTAAATTAATTCATTGCTGTACTTGTAGTACTTGACAAGGCTTGCCAAAATCTGTGTAGATCGGACGGTTGGATTGTATCACTGGCATGTTCAGTTCCGATCGTATATATATATATATATATATATATATATATCAATTGATGTATCTTTCAGCCACGTTGCATGATTTGACTTGGAACTCGNGATCTTATATATATATATATATATATATATATATATATATATATATATATATATCAATTGATGTATCTTTCAGCCACGTTGCATGATTTGACTTGGAACTCGGTGCTTCAACGGCCTATCAATCTAGGTTTTGCAATTCATATATAAATTTGTGGTTCAGCCATTTAACTTAATTTTGTTTAATAGCATGGTTACTAAGTTGACATAAAAGAAATCATTTTTAATTTCTCTTTTCACTGTATATCGTAATAAATATTATCAAATAATAAATTTAATTTTAATTAATTTAAAAAAAATAAAAACCTATGTGTAAGTTAAAAGACAGAACTATATTATAGCTGTTGATTAACTATAAGTAAATCATACTTTGTCATTGTCCAATAATATTATCAAATGGATAACTATTATTATATTAAAAATAATTCAATAATTTATCATATATCAACCATTAAGTTTTGAAATTAAATTAATAGATGAATGAGATGGTTAAAATGTAATGAAAATACTTTTATTTAAGCTAGATTTCGTGCTTTTAGGTTTAATAAAGAGAGCATTCTCAAATAGGAAATATTCTGACTTTGTAAAAAATATGATTTAATGCATCTTTCAAGTAATAATTTAAAAAAAAAAATACCCAATACATGTATCTAACCAAATATGACTCATTGTTCAATAATATATTTTGTTTATTATATGAAATTAATTTACAGTGAGCGTTGTTGATTAGAACATGGCTTCGATTGTCATAGGTCAACTCAACCTAAAAATTAAATCAAGAAAAGGTCGCAGCAGAGGCTGCTCCTTTTAATTAACACAACGTTAATTACATTGTGATGCCACCAAATCTCTTTCTCAATTTTAATTAACTCAGCTTAATCAATAGTTTTACAAGCAAACTAACCAAATTAGTAATTAAAAATTTGAGTAATCCCTTTTATGTTTGTTCATGGCGTGGCCATTGATGAAATAAATAATAATCTCCAAAGATCTATAAATGCCCCCATGATTGCTCTTATAATTAATATTATTATTGTCATAAAATGTTATAATTAAGCCAGCCATGAAAGGAGCTGAAATGCATTCCCCCAAGACACCATTTCGAGCTAGAACTTGCCTTGGAACAAGAGTCGATTGAGTAATATTCATGCATGCATGAATTATATATGATTTGTAGATTAAAATCAATTAAAAAACTATTAAATTAAAATTAAAATTCTCTTTTCTCACATTTCAAGAGTTAAGTTCCTCCTCACATGGTGCTGACTAATGGTGTCTCTCCCAAGCCATCCATGGAGCTGACAAAAAAAAATTGTCTAGGCTCTCTGTACATAGATTTGGTTTTAGGTCACTGTCTTGCTTCAATTTTTTAATCAACCCCATCATGAAAACTATATTTTTATTAAAGTACTCAACCATATAATAAACTAATTATTATGTGCCAGCAAAGTCATTGACATGGTCGGTCCAAATATAGTTGGACCAATTTCCATTGGGAAATCAAAGAATGTGAAAGACTTCTGGCAGCTGGATTAATTATTAATTTCATTAATCAATCTCTACAACTTCTTAAACAAACAATATGCAAGATGGCTCAAAATTTGTTTATATTAAAATCTTAATCAATTTTTAAATCGTATAAGCCCGAGAAGTCTTCATGTGTCGGCCAAAGCGATGATTATGAGTATTTAATGCTTAAGTCGTTGCATATACAACTAACTGTGTAACCGTATTAGGGTTTCGTAATC
>JANKKB010029858.1:0-33281 GCA_026225775.1 Bursera palmeri | reverse complement strand
AAAGGTTATAATATTTTTAAAAAAGTTAATAAATTAAAAAAATGTTATAATATTATTTATAAAAGGTAAAAAAATAAATGAAGTGCAAGTAAAATGAAAATTCATATTTTATGATAACAATGATATATATTAATTATTATTCTTATTTTATATGTTTTTACAAAGAGTAATTTAAAATTTTGATATTAATTCTGATTCCGGACTTTTTATAATCAAAACAACTTCCACAGGAATCGGATTCCGATTCCATACTGAACCAAACAGGAGAAATGAATAACCATTTCGATTCCGATTCCACTCTATTCCGATTCCGATTCCGCTTCCAATTCAAGAGTTCAAACCAAACGGACCCTTAATTGATGTTTAATTCTGATGATGATAAGATGAAAATTATTAATTGAAGAAGAAAATTATTGATGGATAAATTATGTAAAAATTAATCAAAATATGTGATAAAGAAGATGATATGGTATCACGTCAGTTAAGATAATTATGTATCCCGAATTTATAAATATAACATTACTTACAAGAAATTATTAATAGTAAACGCCACTTACGGAAATGAGATCTAGTTAACCGCATTGATATGCACTTACCATAGAGACCAGCTTTGATCAGATCTTTAACCATTGTAACACCTCTCTTATCATCCAAGATCATTCTCGTTTCTGACAGCAAATATTTAATCACGTCCTTGTGGCCACACGAGGCTGCTACATGAATTGGAAGGAGACCGTTTCCTTCCGTTATGGTTGGCAATTTCCTGTTTATATTGACAAAGGCTTCTGCAGCCTTTTTATTGCCATACATAGCTGCCCAGAACAAAGGGGACCGGCCAGATTCATCTCTACAGTTTTCCAGTTCTTCTGGCTGGCACTTTGATGTAAGTTCCTTGATTAGCCAATCAGGAACATCTAAATCTCGAGTAATTATGTGGAAAAATGTCTCCTGCTTTAATAAGTTAATTTCGGCGGTCAAGCGCTCGGCCGAAATGCTTGCGAACCTTAGGATAGCTGTCCAATTTTTTTCTAGTAGATCCTTGAAAAAAGAATCGTCCTCATGATAATTTGTTCTCTTGTTGACGTGACCTGTTAATTTTAGATGATGTACATTTAAGAAATTATGGAAAAAAACAAGTACTGCTAGTTGTTCAATCAGTAAATTAATTTAAGAGTTTAAAATATCTTTTCTATCGTTTCAAAATCTAAGAAATTTTTAATGATATAAAAAAGACACATATTAATTCAAAATTAATATTTTAGGTAAATATAGCCAACCTAGAGACACCCTTCCGCCGCCCTGCAAGGGCCTGCTCATTGAAAACTTCGGCGTAAGAGAAAATTTATGGCTCGTATTGTAGTAGATTACTGTAATAGGGTTACACTAACAAGATAATGAAACAGGTAATTTCTTTATCTTAATATTAAATTCCACTGACTTTTGAAAAATTTTGATTAATTTTATAAATTTTGATCCGTTACAGTTCGAGATTTTAAGTACAAAAATACAAACAACCATACGGATTCTATTTCTGCAGACGAAGTTGCTGGAAACTCCATCGCCGCTGCTCCGGCTGTGTCGTGATGAACTCCGAGTCGGAGTTGGCTTCCCTACGATTGCAAATATGAAAAGAATGATATATATAATAAAGAGTTTAAAGTTACGATATAAGATGCCATGCATGAATTTAACTTACTCCTTCGCGAAGTCTTGCTTCCATCAGTGTCGCTATAATCACTGTCGTCGAATACAATTTGAGCGTCCCTATCGCTTTCTTCATCCGTCTCACCACCATCTTGGACAATTTCATCAACGTCAATAGTCAGGTAATCGGAAGATTTAGGTTGAGACATTCTCCTACGTTCGAAGAGCTGCGTCTTAGTATAAGGAGACTTGCTCTACTATGTATACTTGCATTTGTCCTCCATAATCATCCTTATGTATGATTAGCCATCGGCATTTAAATATTATCAAACATCTGAAAGCTAACGTGTCCTAATTTTTATGAAGAAAATGATGTGCCAACGATGGGAACCTACCTGATCGTCAACGTTTTATTAATTATGGTCAATTAATAATAAATCAATTAAAAAATAATTAAGATATAATATATGTATATATTTTTATTATTATAATCATTAAACTATTATTATAATCATTAAACTATCTCAGAAATTATATTTTTCATTACAATAATCATTAAACAATCTCAGGAATTATATTTTTCATTACAATAATCATTAATGATTATTTTAACAAGAATACATAATCTTTTCGAAATCTTTTTTTATTCAATTTTTTCTAGAAGATTGATACACCAGCTCTGGTCAATAGAAATTAAACGAGTGAAGAAATTTAGTGGAAGATGCAACTGCCCAAGACAGAGACATCTTACGTACTTCAATATAAGCTGATGTGATGTGACAATTTCTTCTCCCTGTTCTGATTAATGAGCAATAGAGAGTTGTGCATTTTGGTGGGTTAAGTTACTAAAACAACACAATAATCATCAATAACAATAATCGCATTTCCGGCGACATTGGGGACTTACTGTCCGTCGATTTGCTTGTCCACTACCAGGCACTACTTCACTGGAAGGTGCAGGAATAGATAAACAAATAACGCGATAAAAGTGCTTTCAAAGGTATCTGTAAGAGTACGAGCTACAGCTTCAACAAGTAAACAAAGACTAAGTCTAAATCTTAAACTACACATACTAAAAAGAATAGATATAACCTTTTGTTTATAATAAGAATATACAATGCAGCAAACTAAGTCTAAACAAAGACTTAGACAAAAATACACGTACTTAATTTGCTGCATTGTATATTCTTATTATAAACAAAGACTTAGACAAATGAAAGTTAATTAGCATGGTTGTTGTAGCACCTGGTTCACTATCCATTTTCTTTCAGACTTTGCAACTCAAAAACCTTCCAACAACATAAGAAACTCACAGAGTAATTAACTTATCTAAACAAATCATTTTTGAACGATTTGGATATAACGATTGTGTTATCTCAAAAGGAAAACCTTATGCAATGTTCAAGCAAATTGCATTCTAGCTCCTATGTTCATAAATGTCAATAGTCAGGTAATCGGAAGATTTAGGTTGAGACATTCTCCTACGTTCTCAGAGCTGCGTCTTACTATAAGGAGACTTGCTCTACGATATATACTCGTATTTGTTGTCCTTAATAATTCTCATATTTGATTAGCCATTGGCATTTAAATATTATCAAACATCTGAAAGCAAACGGGTCCTAATTTTTATAAAGTAAATGATGTACCAACGATGGGAACCTACCTGGTCGTCAAAATTTTATTAATTATGGTCAATTAACAATAAATCAATTAAAAAATAATTAAGATATAATATATGTATATATTTTTGTTATTATAATCATTAAACTATCTCAGAAATTATATTTTTAATTACAATAATCATTAGATAGAATAATATAATTAATTTAGCTCAAATTTAAGGTGGTTTAATGATTGTTTAAACGGGAAATACATATTTTTTTCGAGATTTTAACATGTACTGTCAGAATTATGACAGATTAAGGTGGCGAAACTTAGACAGGGCAGATACAGAAAGAACGATAGCGCATTTGTTTTTTCATTCAATTTTTCCTAGAAGATTGATGCACCAGTCAATAGAAATTAAACGAGTGAGAAATTTTGTGGAAGATGAAAGCGCCGAAGGCAGAGACATCTCACCGACCTCAATAAAGGCTGATGTGATGTTGAAAATTTCTTCTCCCTGTTCTAATTAAGACTCAGACAAATGAAAGTTAATTAACATCAGGTTCATTGTCGATTTTGTTTTCGGATTACAACTCAAAAGACCTACGACATTTTAAAAGAGTAACTAACTTATCTAAACATATCCTTTCTAAGCCATGTGTTATGTCACAACTGTGTTATCTCAAATGCGCATGGGAAGGAAAACCTTATGCCATGTCCAAGCAAATTACATTCTTGGGTGACTTGTAAACCTAGGTAATTAATATAGAACCAAGAATCTCTGACAAGTTTCCAAGAAACTAATAAGAAAGAAAGAGAAGGAAAATGAGAAACGAGAGAGAGAATTCTCTGCAAAGTTCTAATTAATTTACTTTCTAATTTATAGTAGTGAAAGGGGTGCATTTTCTTTGCCTCTTCAATACCACATACGGGAAAACAAATTAATTACTCTCTATGTCAATCTAATAAGTTCTCGTCATTACATGCAATTAAACCCGAGGCTCCTAGCCTTTGTGTAAAATTGAAATAATTTTCCTAAAAGATTTAGTCTCCTTTGATAATATATAAGATCAGTGTTCCAAGAATATCATAAAAATGTTTGTACCTTACGCTCATGTTTTATCTTCAGGCTGTGGGAAGTTACGTACGTCCATCCCTTCAGGAACAGCAAAATGAATTTGGTAAAACTCCTAGCCAAGTGTTTATCGAGAAACACACGAGTTTAGTCAACGAAGGTGAAAAATGGACGAAAGGAACGGCTACATCATGCACAATTGTAGCTGCACTCGTAATCACAGTAGTTTTTGCAGCAGCTTCTACCGTAACGGGTGGCAATGACCCTTAGAGGAATTCCCAATTTTTTGCACAAACCATCTTTTATTGTCTTTGTCATATCAGATGCTCTTGCACTGTGATCATATTTGCAAGGTTACAATTTCCTCTATTGGTTCAAATATATTTATCCACTTCTTGGTCTATTATTTATCAGGCAACCAAGTAATTAGGATACAATAAATCCCCTGTAATAAACTTTGAAATATTTAGAAGAACATAATTCAAAATAATATCCTTAATTTCACTTAAATCTCTTAGAAAAGCTATGCAACGATCCATATAAAAGCTACAATGATCAGGTGAATTCAGGTGTGTTGATTGGCACAATCTTGTAAATATTCTTTCTCTAAAAATTCCAAAAGCGGCCAAGAATGAGTTGAATGTATATTCTAGGGCACAAGACCTTTCCCATTCCAGGAAAGGCAAAGAAATAATGGAAACATTAAAGAAAGGCACACTACTGATATTATGATGAATGAATTATCCTGAATAGTCAAATAGTTGCCAAAAGCTGCAAACTAGAAAGTACATTCTCTTAAAGCTTGGTGCTGAATGTGTATTAACATGTTTTTAGTGTTTTACTATGTTCCAAATGAGAAAACGCTATGCTTAAAATCATTTTTAGTTTTCCAATGCTAGCACTGTGACCATCATGGGAAACTCAATCTCGCTCACTGATAGCAGTCAAATGCTCGTCGATCTCCTCGATGGACAACACTCTGAAGACTGGATTCTCCTTCCCCACCACGCCAACCTATAGGATGAGTTCCAAAAAATGATCAGCACTGTTGCAAACCCAAAAAAACATGCTTATCGCTCTCCCCATGTGTATTAGATAATATAGAAAATTATTGAACAAAATACAGGGAAATTTTAGTACCTCAATCTCACTGGCCTTGAAATCCTCTTGTAAAACAGATTGTAAGGCAGAAATTGCAGTCTATAAATAAAAGAGCAATATAAATTAGAACCTAGAAATAGAATAATGCAAAGCATATAATGAGCAATTGTTCATGAAATATAACGATGAAAATGACTGGCCTACAACCCGTGTGAGAACATATTGCATAAGCAAGAAGTCAGGCCTCTTCATTCTGTGATAAAACACAACTCTTACAAAGAGAAAGCAACATATACCTGCACTGTTTCCTCATAGGTAAATTGAGGATCATTCTTCATCTTCTTCTCCAAGAAGTTAATTGCTTCTTGCTCCTTTAATCCAGCACTTGTTGCCTAATAAGTATGAAATGAGTTCCCAGACATAAATTCAACTAGTTTAATAGTTTATTACAAACAAATATATATAATAAACTAAAGGAAATTTAACTCCTATGAAGATTGATGAGAACTAACAAGACATATTAAGCAAGTGGTCAATGTATTTACAAAGCAAAAATACATTTGCCCAAACTAATGTCAAAGATGCTTCTCTCTTCATTCTTGTCAAGGCACAAGTAGGTTAACAAATGCGCTGGCCAATTTTAAAGAATAGTAATGGGATAAACACAAAAAATAAATAAATAAAAATTATTTTAATGCCTTCCTAAACAATAATCGTTTTTGTAAACTAACAAAACCCACAATGTTGTCACTGCCAATGAAACAATTTGCTATTTCCAATTTTGTGATTTATGGATATGATCTAGGTAAATACAAAAAAGACAATTTGCTATTTGCAATTTGTGACTTGTGGATATGATCTAGGTAAATACAAATGACAATGATATCTTTTTCCATTAAATATAGTCCATGCATAGACAATGTTTGTGTGTGTATGTGCACATGTATGCACTCACACATATGTTAATCTTTCATCTATGACAAAATGTCAGCATATAATACCTAATTTGAGTTTTTCACATTTCTTTGACTTACTTCTACAAATAGAACCAAAAAAAAAAAAAAAACTTATGATAACAGAACGTAAAGGAAAAGATTCCACATACCTTGTGGCCAAAGAAATGACCAGCTGGGTCACATTTAAAAAGTCGAGGTCCATATTCCTCATCAATACCCAAAACCATAGCAACTTCAAAAGAAAATAAAGAAAAACATGGCAGAGGTCAACATAAGTCAACTAATTACGATAACAGTTTGTGGGAAAATAAATAAAAGGCTGCAAAGAGTTTGTATATTACACCACGCAGAGCCTTCTACTAATATGAGAATCTTTCACATTTTGGAAGGACAAGAAACGAACCTACTCCAAGTGGTCTCATATAAGCATGTTGGGTATAGACTTGTGATTTGTCAGCAATCCTGTGCATAAAGCAATGTAACACTTGTGTTCCTAAGATGATCTTTCAATTTTAAAACTCAATAAAAAGCATAAACTTAAGCAATGAAAAGAGAWAAAAATGAATAAGGMAAGAATAAACATAACATCAATACAAMCAAATTAAAAAAAAAAGGCAAAAGCCACTTAGACCAAAAAACTAAAAGCATATTTAAGTGAGAAGAGACGATTTGTAACATGGTAGTACATGGGCCACTAAAAATTTTGAGACCATTTAGGAGGGAGAAAGAAAGGCAATCATCATGTGGTGACATTTTGCATATGAAACAGGTGGAAGTTCTAGGAAGTAAAATCCACTGAACTATCTTAGTAGACATTGCAGCATCTCTATGTTTTCTCTCCCATCTTAACCCAATTATGTATGTCAAGTCTTATTGTTCCAATGCTTAGATAAAAAACAAAGGATACATTGAACCCTTACACTGAAACCGAATGAAAAAATAAAACCGAATTGGACCAGGTGGTTTGGTTCGATTTTCTTGCCATAAGATGAACTGATCAGTTTGGAATTTCATCGGTTCGCTTCCGTTCAGATTCAGTTTGGGGTTCAGCAAACCCCCAAACCAAAATGAAACAGTTTTATTTTATTAAAAAAATTAACTAACACGTGGCAGTAACGTATTAAACAAAAACACAAACTCAAACAACCTGCCAAACTAGATTTTTCTTCTAACCCTTAACTAAACCACTCAACTTTCATTATAATCACTTGTTCTTTTTCAGCCATCACCTTCACTCCCTCTCTTCTCTCAACTCTCATCTTGTCTCATCCCCAATCAAGCCAAAACAAATGCAACCACCTCTGAACCAAACGATGACGTGATCTGCCAAGCTTCCTAAGTATACTGGTGACGAAAAAAGTAATTTTTAAGGTTTTTTTCTTTAAAAAAAAAAATCATTCAGATTTAATTTTGAATCTTTTTATATAATGAACTTGGGTTGTGTATATGAATGTCATGATTTTTCTTCTTCTTCTTCCTTTTTTTTTTTTTTTTTTGGGTAAAACCAAAGTAAATTGAATCGAGGTGCAGTTTGGTTTGGTCCATCATCTGCATTAGTTTGGTCAGTCCTCTTTGAGCCAAAACCAAACCAGACCAGTCCATTCCGAGCCCTACATTTTAGTTCAGCCAAAAAGCTAAATGAAAAAAAAAATCTTAAGTTAACAAAGGTAAACATGTCACAATCTATAAGGAAGACATCTTTTTTCCCTTTTCCTTATCATGTAGCATCCTTTTGAGGGAATCAATATACTACTAAAAGGAAGTGATGAAGCCTCTTAATTCTTTCAAACAATTGAAATGCTAAAAGCAAAGAAAGCAACATGATTACTTTAGCAGCTGATAGAGCTGAAACAAAGTTGCACGCTAAACAACTGAACATAGAATTGAGTTAGCAAGATGTAAAAATTATACCATTTAGATAATACGTCCACAGGCATTTCATATCCATATCTGAAGCGAAACTCAGCTGCTTCATTCCTTGCCTGCTGAACCAAGGTCCTTGCATCAGCTGGAAAATGAAAAGTCAAGACATCTAAGCTCCAGTGTTTTAAATAACACTCCAAAACATCTTTTACGGAATTTGCCTTATCAATTCTCACTCAGACTGATAAACTTATATTATTTGAATCCTCTTTCATAACTCAATTGGAAATAATACCATGTTCGAAAATTTACTTGGAAAAAAATTACCCCGGTTGAATTATATTAAAAACTAAATTTGCAATTTCAAAGATAAAGTCATTCATGTAAAGTCAAGATCTAAACATTTTCAGTAAATTTTCATATTTCAATCTGACGAAAGCCTAAAAGATAAAACCTGTCATGCCAGTTGCAAGCAATCCAAGGTACTTTGTAATAGGGAACAAATGTGAGACACTAGTATGATCCAAAAGCTTGTCCTGCAAAATTTAAGAATAGAAATTGATAAAAATTCAAGTCTTAAGTGAACCAACATTAAACTTTAATAAACCAATAATACTTACCGGGACCTTCTTCTGTGTCACAACACAGACTGAATCCTTTCCTTGAACACCGATAGAAGTAACCCCAGCAGCCTTGACAGCTTTGAAGGCATACTCTATATAATCATTCAGAACACCATATGATTATGATCAACTCTTGCAAATCCAGCAAGACAAATGATAGTTTACAGGCCATAACGTAGGTCTTATGATTTTGGAGGGAAATGTACAAAAAGGAATTATAACCAGCTAAACTTTATTAACCACATCTACCATCAAGTAGGACATGTGTAAAAAAGAGATACAATAGGTAATCTGCATTAGCCACATCTGTAATTCAATTATCGTACAATCAAATAGATGCGTGAGTGATGCCAATCCACAAGACAAGGCCAACTCCAGCTGTTGTGCACAACAATCCCAATAAATGTCGATGAAAAGGAAAAATGTTGCAGTACTGGGATGTCAATCCAAGTAACGTTATTGGAATTAACGGTTTTGGAAACCCACATCATTATTTTGGTAATATGCATTGCCAAACTAGCAACATTACCATGTAAAATTAGTAGCAAAATATGAATGGTATAGTCAACTAAGTAACATACAACATATGATTAAGTAACAAAACATCAGGTCAACTCAAATCCTCATATGGGTCCTAAAGAGCCTAGAATTACTTAAATCATCAAAACTGGTTTAGAAGTTTCAATCTTTGATTAACCAAAAACTTAAGAAACAAAACAATACAACATACCCGAACTTGAATTCCTTCAAATTGCACAAAACATTAAATATTTTGAGATCATATAATGAACTACTGACAAGTAGAGGATTTTGGTGCATACCCACTTGAAAGAGACGGCCTTCAGGTGAAAAAATGGTTATGTGCCGATCGTATCCTCCTCCACTGCCTCTGCTCATTGTTGAATTCCCTTCCCTTCCCTTCACAGGCTCTTTGTGGTTTTATGGGATCAGTAGACGTTTCTGCTGGTTTTTCGCTAACTGTGGACAGATCTTTCTTACGCCCCAGTATGAGATTCTGATCTATGCTCCGGGAAATTATTTAGGGAAAATTACATTTAGATCCCTAAAATTTTGAAAAATAAAATTAATAGCATTACTTTGGTTTTGAAATATATCCACCATCCCCGTTTATATTTATAAGGTCTGAATTTTTTTTATTAATATGTTTGTTATTAATTAAGAATAATACTTTTTTAAATTAAATATTTTAAGATATTAGAGGAAACCAAAATAATGTAGAAATATCAAATATGTCAAATAAAATTAATTGATTTTTTTAAAGTTTAATATAAATATTCAATATATTTTATAGTAGTGTTAATATAGTAATTGTTTTATGCTCAATTACTTGTCTCGTTGTTTATTTTCACAAGTTCACAATAATCACATCAAAGGAATAAAACCAAATAAATTATGTAGATTCTTCACAAAATTCTCTAAAATTCAAATTGGTTCTCCTCTATTACTGTTATTTCTAGAAAAATAAAAATAAAAATACTGGGATACTGAAAATTTGAATTCATAAGTATTTAGCTATTCTTGGTTTTTAGACTTAAAATATTTAAATTAAATGGACTATTTGTTTTTATGTTTAAGAATAACTTTCTAAAAATTAAAAAATCTATGTAATTGGATAAATAAGTTTGAATGAATTTACTATTTCACCATGTATCCAATTTACATCCATCCCGGCCCTTCTATGTGAATCAGCTGAAAAATCTCATCTTCAACTTCTCAACTATGTATAAATTGATTAAAAAAAAAAATTCCTCCCCTTTAAAATTTTTTATTATTCTATAAAGATTTGGTTTTGATTTGGTATTATAATATATATAGAACGTAAGAATATGCAAGCTTTGTTTTAGCCATGAGTGACAATAGAACTCAGAGAAACAAGACATGAAAGCTTTTTGTTTGCTCCATTTGATGGATACCTAGAACGCCATTTGCGGAATGAAGACGTAGGAGAGATAGATAGATGCAGGATCAGAACGACACCCTTTTTTTTTCAAGTAATTTCTTTCACCCTTTTTTTTTCAATTAATTTCTTTCAAAAGCAAACTCACAAGATTTCGTAATAGGGTGCTTGTTGAATTTTATTCTATTTTTGTTTGGTAGACTTTATTTGTGCGGTAATTTGTTCATTTTATTCAAGGACAAAAATGACAAGAAAAATAATAAATAAATAAGATGTTCAAGAAAACTATATCATTTTTCTTTAGTGATTTTATAATTTTCATTTCCTTTGTTCTTGTTTAGAATTAACTCAAGTTTAAAGAGATCTTTAGGTCCCTAAGATTTAGAAAAACAATCAATTACATACCTTAGGTTTTGAAGTACGATCCTTAGTTCTACATGGTAGGTTAGTTTCTGCTTTTTTTAATGAAAGCTAATACGAGAAAGCACAAGTTTTCTCCCTACCATGCAGCGACGGATTTCTTAACGGAGTTCACTTTCAGTTAAATTCCCGGTAAGGATTGAAGGCAGGACCTTATAGCATTGCCCAAGAACATGAGCAGTTTGTTCCTCAACCATACTCAAATAATAATTCAATTTGTCAGCTTAGCTGCTTCAATATTAGCGTATGGATAACATTTCAAGCCCCCAAAATCTCCCCATTCTCTGGGGAAAGAACTTCACCCATGAATATACGTCCGACCATCTTTCCAATGGACAACCCCTCCTGGCCATTCCCCCGAACTCATCACGAAAGATAATTCTTTCAGCCAAGTCAATTCCAAAACCTCTAGCTATACATTTAATTAGGTGTAAGTATATGAGCTGATCAATATCATTACCAATCTATCCTTCTTCGTTCCGATCGATTTTTTTACAAAGTAAAGATTTTCAGCTCTAACATGTTCTTCTGACATCGACTCCTCTCAAGGCATCATCAGCTTCTTTATAACCTTCACTGTCACCAGAATAATCGTCGTCATCTTGTACAGGCTCTCATTATCCACTGGCACCAGCTTCTATAACAAATATCTACAAATTTCTGCCAACCGTTTTGAAAAAAAATGACCTTCTACCCACCTCCACATGCCAAGCGTTTTCCACTTGAGTGCAGAACCGGCCTGACCTTGAAAATAGTTGAATACGACTCTAAAACCCTAATTAAAACAAAAATTTTCAAAGATTAAACCAACCATGCATGCGCAAGAGCTGATGTGTAATAGCAATGCTGTGCTGTACAAAAGCAAATCTATTGGTCCCCAAAAGCTTGGCTCTTCAAGTTAATCATGCAATAGGTCTTTGTATCAATTTCGAGGCCATGCAAATCTTCTTGATTGAAAGTGCTGCACTCCATACACCTCCTTCAAGTTAGGCTTCAATTGCACTAAGTTCTTTCCAAACGAAACGAAATACAATGGACGAAATGATTACTAAGAATAAGTGATTGAGCTTCTTATTGATTATGCACATTTCCCATGTTTAATTAGTGCAAATTAAGTAGGCCAAAGTTGCGGGACACATACATAATTGGTCCCAAGTTGCACACCTCAAAAGTGCCTAATTAAAGTGTTTTTCTAGTTTTCCCATATTGACATCCTTAGTTATAAGGATGATCATGTGACCAAATTCTAAAACACACAAGGAATTGTTTGGATCAGGAAACAAAAGTGAACTTGCTAAAGATGTTTGAGAAAAGTATATCCTTTTCTTAAGTAATTAATGTTTTCCATTTCCTTTATTCTGGTTTGCAACCATGTTCCAAGTTCGGTATGAGATTTGCCCATTAGTGTAAGCAAAACCAAACCATTTTCAATACTTCATGCTTGATTCTATTCATCTTTTGCTTTCTATATTCTTTTATTTGATTATAGTATGGGGACATTTGCTTTGGGTCCCTATAAATTTTTAAAGAATTGGTCAGTATCCTGCTGTTGATTCAAAAATTAATAGATAACTATCGTTACTACAATTTAATAGTACATTATATTAAAAAGGCAAAGACATAAATACCTTTACTTTTCACCTTTCTCTCTTCTATCTTCATCCATCAACTATTCTTTTATCTTTCTTCACATTCATGCTCTTAACCTCTAAGCATCTAAATCATGTCCTTTTCTTTAGGTATTTCGGAAAACTAAAAAACTAAATAGCGTAATCTAATTTATGACTTTTACTTCTTTTTATTATATATCTGTTAAATAATAGATAATGATAATTAATTTATTGGGTAAGTATTAGTTTTATATTCAACAGGATGTTAACCAAAACAAAAAAATTCTTTGAGGGGTCGAGATAAATATCCCTTATAGTATGATTATATGTGTTTGTGATCAATTCTTTAATTGCAAAAATGGCTAAACTCCACTTGCATGCATTTATTTCACATGATCAAATAGGTTTGTTTGAAATTAACATTAAGAGAATTGTTTGGTGAAAATACTTTCCAATTTTCCCTGTTATGTTACTATTTTTCAATCATGCAAGGAAGATTTGTGGACCTTGCTTCCATCATAGTCATATTTAACTCATTTTGTCAAAAGAAGAAGCATCGCTCGTCAAATTTGGAACAACACGCACCCATAATTTAAAGGGTTGTTCAATATGAACAAAAAACGAAGGTCTAGAGCCTACCAAATTCGTTTTCGGCTGGGTCACGTTGTAGCTTTCTTTTTAGTCTCTCTGGCATCATCAAGTGGTCCACGGAGGTACCATCAAAAGGATCCGAAGTTGAACCAATGGAAGATCTTGTTTTGGGTCCATGATTATCAAATTTCAACCACCTTTGAGGTAGATTTTGGGACATCAGGGGACCACTAGGGCATTGTAGTGGTCCTTTCGTAGCATTGATTAGAAAGCAATTATTTCTGACGATAAATTTCAAACACCCTAAGGTTTGTTTAAATTCTGCGTAGACTCAGATATTTCATAAACTAACACTTTGATCCTTATATTTAGTATGAGACAGGTTACGGTAACTTAATTTTTTATTTATCAATATTTATTAATCTACTATAATTCAATAATTATAAAAAAAATAAAAATAATTATATTTGAAGTTAACTCATTAATTTTTTAACTATTGAATTGTAATGGATCAATAATTATGGATGAATGTGAGAAATTATATTAAAAAAATTAATTTACAATAATCTAACTCATTTAGTATAAGTTCATAGTTTTAGGGTGTCGATGTTAAGAACAATTCTACAAATATAATCAATTTATACAACTAAGTCTATAGAGTCTGATGTGACATAATCTTATTAGATTGGTGATTATTAAATCATTTTTATTATAAATTTTCTCATTTATTATTACCTTGTACTCATCTTCCGATGTTTTACACATCAAATTGTAAAGGTTGGTTTTATGCGTAATATAAGTCTAATGTTAATATCTACTAAAATATAAGAATCGAAAGTTTAGTTTTAAAACTTCCGGATTTAATTGAGTTCAATAAAAAATTTTGGGTGTCAATTAAGCTTTGTGTTACCTAAAAGCATGGCAGACAGTCAGTAGTTGGATCACTCTACTCCCTATTATGCCAATTAAATCATCTCTATAATATTAGGTTTCTATTTGCTTTCTTGGAGTGGTCCTAGGGTGCACATGTCCACATTATACTATCATAGGATAAGTTGTGAACATAATAATAATTATAAAGATTTTCAAATTCTAAACCCTCATTGAAGAAAATGAAATTGTGATTGATTGCAAATATCTCTAACATTTTTGCTATGTTTTTGACTTTTGGATGTTAATTGAAAAGGTACACCTTTACCTTTTGTTAGAAATAAACAAGAAAAAATAACGAAAAATAGTCCAAATTATAAGATCGATTTGAAAATAACCCATCCTTTCAATTTATATACCAATTTATACTTAAAACGATTAGAATATCTATCTTTTATAAATTAATATTTTTTTTCTATAATATTTTTGAATAAACAGACAGTTGATAATCTAGATGTCCGTTAGAGTTGAAAGGTATTTTTATCATAAAAATTAAAAATTATTGGGTAAATTATATAAATCGATAAGGTTGATTAATTTTTAAAACCTCTCAAAAATTTTGGTTGCTTCTTATAATTATTCATACACAAGGCAATCTCAAACATAGAATTTGTAGATCATAATTAACATTTAAGATAAACAAATTAAAGAAATAATATGATATTTATAAGAAATATTATCTTATGTGTATCCCCATTATAATCTTTGTCACATTAGTGCTTTAAAGTCAACAACAATAACCAATTAGGACCCACATTAACTAAACTTTTTGCTTAGTTAATTATCAATCACACTATTGGAGGTGTATATAATATAGTTTTGAGGGTGTTGAAAACCATCATATCAATCGAGCAGGAGCGTTTAAACAACCAATTATTATTGTCCGTTTCTTTTTGTACCAAAATATTCTAAAAGATTTCCATGTCCCTTAAATATAAACAAATGAAGTATAAGATAATGTTTTGATTATTGATACAGTATTCAATTGTTAAAATGAATCATTTAGAAACTAGAAGTAATGTTTATTAAATTGAATGTTAAACATCTTTTGATAATATAATCACTAAAAATGATGACACAAATGCACGTGTTTCACCATGTGACATCTTTTTTTTTTTTAATATAACTATGATTTTCTGATAATTTATATACAACTCGACTAATTTATTTATGTTATGTGCCTTCGTAGTTTATCGATTTCCTCTTCAAGTCAATGTATTTATCTCGATCTATCCCTTAAGATTATGTGGCAATATTTCATTGGTTAGGTAGAAGAAGAATCCCATAATTAAGCACACAGGAGCCCCACCCCAAAGCTACATCACCCGTCGCGTAATCAAATCACTTTAATGTTCACTTGTCCTGACTCGTCGACGTGGCATCTTTTCATTGGCTACAGGATCTTAGTTATTTATTTACTTGACCACTAGTCTACTACCCCCTTCATCTTCACCATTCACATTTACCTAATAGAAAGCTCGCAGACAACCAATTTCCACATACACGCATATGTGCATTATGCATACATCATGCATGCATAAATGCACCTAATATATGTAGATATTTTATATGAATTAAAAAAAGAGTGCAGTAGTAATTTAAAAAAACATCTAGAGCTAAGCTTCATCCCTCATGGCTCATGGGCCTATGCAAAAGTTTCCCATT
Source organism: Bursera palmeri (assembly GCA_026225775.1). Taxonomy (NCBI): domain Eukaryota; kingdom Viridiplantae; phylum Streptophyta; class Magnoliopsida; order Sapindales; family Burseraceae; genus Bursera; species Bursera palmeri. The sequence goes on along the minus strand of JANKKB010029858.1, from coordinate 17,280 downwards.
CTCTTTATCTACTATAGAGTGTAATAATTCAACTATCTTCAAGATTTACTGACCCTTGGTTGTTATTAAACATTATCTTTTGATCATGGCTCATGACTGATAGTATTCTAAAGATGAACACTGTTGCTGGATCAAGACAGATTCAGAGTAAAAAATGTATCTTCCACATCTCAATCACACCATACATGTGAGTCATGTTTGCGTTTACATTTCTATATAATACTATAGATGCTGGAGAGCGACAGTTGGTGAAAGTAAAAGAAGACTAGATGTGCAACATATTATATCTTATACATTATATAAATGACATGTCTGATGTATCATCATCAATACAGCTAGCTGCATAGCTCTTTCTCTTTTTTTTTTTTCTCTTCAATAAAACCTTTCCACTTATCACAACGCTCGTATAAAATATATTCGTCTGTGGTGGTTTTTTGTCTTCTTTACACGTTCATCTCCCTCTCAGGCGCTAACCCTTTTGTCCTAACCTCACCGGAAAGTCTTTAACGTTGCCGGAATCTATTCCGGGAAGATGGCGAACGAGTTTGCCAGCTCTGTAGAGTGTGGACTGACGCTTTCTAAGAGGTTATACTACGGAAAAGGCTCGGTTACTAGTCCGGTGGAGGTTCAGCCGGAGATGAAGAGGGCGTCGGAGAGGTACTTGCCGGAGGCAGTCATGGTTTATGCGGTGGTGGACGAGCCTGAGATGGTGGATAATCCTGACGTGCCGAGTTACCAGCCGTACGTGCATGGTAAATGTGAGCCTCCGGCGTTGATACCTCTGCATATGCATGGAGTTGGCATGGAGGTCGATTGTTGTTTGGATACTGCTTTTGTTTCCGTGAAAGGAACGTGGCGTGTGCACTGTGTCATGACCAGCAGGAAGTGTGATTGCAGGATTGCTGTACCAGTTGGAGAACAGGTACTGGTTATGGTCTTTGTGTTGATAAATTCTGATTTTGTATCAATCAATCAATGGATTTTTATTGTTTGTTTCTAGCTAGGAAGTGTTTCAATTGAAGTAACTTGTATATGTTGAATTCTCAAGGGAAAAACCTGATTTGGCTAACAGGGTTCACTTCTAGGTGTTGACGTTGACATTGCTGGAAGATTGTATAATTCAAAGTTGATTACAGAAGACGATGAAGAGTATAAGGAGAATGAGGCAAAAGGGAAAGGGATAGGACACTATTTGAAAGGCCAAATAGACACTTTCAAAATTCCACAGGTAAATTAATTGATTTTTCATGTGTTTTTACCGTTTGTTTCTTTCTGTTTTTATCGTTTTCTCGAGGTGTTTACGTGTTGTTTACTTTACTCAGGTTGAGGGGGGTTCCACTCTTTCAATTAAAGTCAGTTGGTCTCAGAAACTGACATATCAAGAGGGTCAGTTCTGCCTCAGTGTGCCATTTAATTTTCCAGCATATGTTGTTCCTGTGGGGAAGAAATTGTCCAAGAGAGAAAAGATAGAGTTGAATATCAACTCTGGCATCAGTGCCGCAATTGAATGCAAATGTATTAGCCATCTGCTAAAGGTAAGACATTTCATAATTGATCCAAATTTCAATCGGGTTGAGAACACATTGAATGTGACATGGTTATTCTGACTCTCCAGGAGGTAAGAAGCAGTGCAGGAAAATCAAGTTTCTTATACGAAGCAGAAGTGCCCACATGGTCTACTGCTGACTTCAATTTTTCATATAACGTAAGAGCTTGAGCCATTTGTTCTTTTCTGAGAACCTTTTTTTGTAATGCATGAGTATTGATGCAAAGAAATTGTTTTGGACCTTAATAACCTACAAAATAATCAGATCATATATGGAGGGATAATTAGCTTATTATGATTGAGTCTTTGTTAATTTACAGGTTTCTTCAGATGATTTATTTGGTGGTGTTCTCTTGCAATCTCCACCGTTCCATGATTTTGATCAAAGGCAAATGTTCTGCCTCTATCTCTACCCTGGAAAGAGCCAGAGCAGGAAGGTTTGTCACCATTAATATACTCAGCTTTGGCCTGCTTGCTTTATGAGTGCTTCTTTTGAGAATTCTTTTCTGATTTTTTTTAAAAATTCTTCTACAGCTTATAGGAAATTGTTGAATTGACATATATTTCTAATTATTTTCCAATTTATCACTTTTTGAGAAGTTGTAAATGTATTCTAGTTATTTTTTAATTTTGTGAATCTGATAGGTTTTCAGGAAGGAAGTTGTATTTGTAGTTGATATAAGTGGAAGCATGCGGGGAGACCTTCTGGAGAATGCAAAAAATGCTCTATTGGCATCTCTCTCCAAGCTCAACCCAGAGGATTCCTTTAACATTATTGCTTTCAATGGGGAGACTCACTTATTCTCAACATCAATGCAGCTGGCTTCCAAGGGAGCAATCCTGAATGCTACTAATTGGCTTGACAATAAGTTAATTGCAGAAGGTGGTACAAACATTTTGCTTCCCGTTAAACAGGTTTGTATAATTTGTCCAATTTTTATTAGGCTTTCATATAGTGTCCCTTCATTTTGTATTCTGGATGAGAAATGTGATATCATAAGAGGACATGAATACCGAGTCTCCATTTTTTGTTTTCTCTGGCTTTGTGACTACTTACTGCAATGATGTACTACATTTCCTGCGCGTTCATTCATGTTTTAGCAGAGCTTTGTGCTCATCGCGTCATATACCCTGTATGCATTTGTAAGATTGATGGAAATACTCGGATACTTGATATCTTTCTTGAAAAAAATCGACATACATTATTTCTCCGTTTTCTAAAGCATATGTTCTTGCTGGGAAGTACTGAAGACTTTATCTTGTGGTCTGTTTAGGCAATGAAGTTATTATCTGATGCTAGTGAATCTATTCCTCTCATTTTCCTCATAACCGATGGGGCAGTGGAGGATGAAAGAGAGATTTGCAATGAAATTAAGGGTTGGCTCACAAGTACAAGATCAATTTCTCCTCGCATATGCACCTTTGGCATTGGTAAGCTTTCAGCATTTGTTTCTTCTAGTTAAGTTGGTCAAATCAATTGGAAAATGCTTGTGCTTCAACTATTTCTAACAGCAATAATTTGTTACAAGTTGGTATGTTTTTGATTCCTGGATCCTAAATTCTGCTGACCGTATTATCTTTGGTTCTGCAAATCTTTTCATTCTGCATTCTTGAAGTGTTTTGATTACTTATAGTAGTTCCATTAATTTACTGTAAGAAAATATATTCAGGTTTATATTGTAATCACTACTTCTTGCAAACGCTAGCGCAAATTGGAAGGGGTCACTATGATAGTGCTTATGATCCAGGTAATTTTTTATTTTCTTCTAAGTCAGATCAATTCCCACTTGGATGAAATTTTTAGTTTGTAAAAGGTTTATAATATCAGCTGAACCTAACACCAACCCTAATCATACATCATAATCAATATTTGTACCAAATTCTAGTTAGAAACTTTTCTGCTACTTTTCAGTGACACTGTTTCTGCACTTGGCTACTTCTGACTGATATGAAGTTTTTCAGAGATAAACAACCTCAAATAACCTCCATAAACTTCGAGTTCTTAATTTTATGTGAAACAGATTGTAGTCCGGTTAAGAATATGTGGCAACATATTGCCATATTATAATAGGAATGAAAAACTGCAATAACTAGTCTTTTTTTCTTATCCCCAGAAACAAGTTACAAATCCAAACTTGATTACTTCTATAGTTGTTGCTTTTTTTCTGCCAGATTCTGTTGACGTTCGACTTCAAAAGTTATTTACAGCTGCTTCATCAGTTATTGTAACTAATATAACCTTGGAGACTGGTGAACATGATCTTGATTCACTTGAGGTACAGTGATCTTGATAGCAACTGGGTTTCATGGTAGTGTCCACTTGAAATGCTAGACTTGTCTGGTTTGTTCTTGCATCTCCAACTTATTGTGTTTCTTTTGTTCCTTGGCAGTTGTTTCCATCTCGTATTCCAGACCTCTCCTCTGGGAGTCCATTGATTGTATCAGGTAGATACAGTGGAGATTTTCCTGACTCTGTTGAAGTTAGAGGCACAACCGCAGATCTGAGCAATTTTAAAATAGCCTTGAAAGCACAGAACGCCAAGGACATACCACTTGACAGAGTAATGTCCTAAAACTTACATAAAATTACTTGAACTTGGTAGAAAACAGATATATTGCCAATTTGTTTTGAGTTCCGGATTGGAATGTAGATATGATACCATTTTCTTATGTATTATTATTCTTTTGGCTCTGCAGTTATTTGCAAGGAGACAAATAGATTTACTCACCGCCAATGCATGGTTTTCAGAAAGTAAAGAGCTCGAGGAGAAGGTTTGCCATTTAATTCGAGTTAAACGTGACAAAGCAATGGGTAGATATTAGATTTACAAATGAACTAATGCACTTCGAGCTAATTACATAAAAATCACATGTAATTTGGATAATTAACATAGGAAAAAAATTAGGAAAGTGTAGGAGGCCGCTAAATGATCAATTATGTTGTAGATGGAGTAATGTAATTGATGAAAGATAATCCCATCAATTCTTGCAAACATGGAAAGCGTCTTCATTCTACAGTAGTCAATGTATACTGAGATGTTCAATGTTGTATTTAGGTTGCAAAAATGAGCATACAAACTGGGTTTCCATCTGAGTATACACGCATGATTTTACTCCAAGGTGGGAAGAAAGCACCTGAACCAGTTTTTATTGTGGAGGTAAGCATGTCACAAGCTATCTTTGTAAATTCTATGCACAATTCTTCTGAGTCATTTCAATTGACAGCAAAAATTTTACATTCACCTCTTATTTATTTGTTGCTTCAAAATGCATCAAACCAGGTATTGAACAAAATTCACTCGCTAAAGAAGGTAGACCCCAATAGCCTGAAGATAATTTTCCTTGGAAGTCTAGGTGTTGGCTTTGGCAACTTGAAAGCAACAGCTGAGAATATTACTCCAGGAACCGAGGAAACAAAGTCATTTGAAGCAGCAGATCTCTTGGTTAAGGCTGCTTCCAACTGTTGTGGCAGGCTGATTGATGATTGCTGTTGCATGTGCTTCATCCAGGCTTGTTCAGCGATGAACAATCAGTGCTCAATTGTCCTCACGCAACTCTGCGCTGCCCTTTCATGCCTTGAGTGCGTAAGTTGCTGCTTTGAGCTTTGTGAGTGCCTCTAATGTAGTAGAAAGCTAGCAAAAGATGTACAACACAATGAACTGTTTATATGTAAATATACTATGTTCAAATATAATGCTACGTTCTTGGCAAAAGGTTGATGGTGATGGTGGCATTTTTGTATCCCTTCATGCCAAGCAACTTGTCCAACACAAGTTTGCCCTGTATGGTTTCTATATTTCTCAACAGCTTTTGCAATTTATCAGTTAGTTTCCAACTGTGAATACCCCTGGCAAAGTACAGCTTATAATGAGTATTATGTATTGCATATATGTATCTACTTCAAACTTTTGCTGAAAATTGAAATTTTCTAAAGGCTTCATTTGGCTTCATCTGACAATAGATATATTCCAATCTATATCTTAACCACATATAGAAAATTAAATACCCTGATATAAGATCATTAAAAACTCAGCTGAAAATTATAAGAGAGGATCTAGCTAATTCATATTGCAGTAGCACTGTCTGTACCTCTATATGTCCATTATACACCACCTCCGAAAAGCTATACACTAATCAAGATATTCTTAATGCCATTGTATCTTTATTTCTTGGGGAATTTGTCAAAATAGCTTATTTGGAGGGGGTTCTTTGAAAAATAATCAAGCTCTCATGTTTTTCTCATTTATCTAACCCTCAATAGTGATATCCTCCTTATATTCTCTATTTACCCTCACATCTATTTTTATAAAAATCAAATTTTAAAAAACAGTAATGATACTGTTCATGAATAGTTGGACTGTCATTTTTTAAGGAAAAAAATTACTGACGTACTGTTTATGGTACTGTTTACGATACTATTCACAACGGTCTAAATTTCAGAGAAATGAAACTGACGGTTCGGATTTGAAAGAAGTGAAATTGACAGTCTTGGTACTGTTCATAATACTATTAACAGACTGTTTACAGTACTACTCATTGACGGTCTGGATTCCAGAGAAATGAAACTGACAGTCTGAATTTGAAAGAAGTGAAACTGACGGTCTGGAACTGTTCACGGTACTGTTCATTGACAATTTTATACTGTTCACTATTTATTGACTGTCTGATACTGTTCACTAACGGTCTGAAGGTACTGTTCATAATACTATTATATGGTTTGCTTAATTTTTATAAAAATAGATGTGATGATAAATAGAAAATATAAAGAAAATATTACTGTTTAAGATTATTTCGATAAATTGTATGTTAATTATAATTAACTAGCCCAGTGACACAGCTCACAGTGCTGATCAACCGAAAGACTTTTTCAACTCCAAAAGTGGATGGCATCTCATGCCTAAATAGGATAAACAACGGCTCAGCTGATTTGACACTCAGGAAAGCCTGATAATAATTGCAATAATGTTCAAGCCTTCAAGGAATCCTCTGGACTAAGGTTGGATAGAGATGCCAACAGAGCATTTTTCGCAATCTCGAGAATGTCTCCCTGCATGCTTCCACTTATATGTATCAATCACACATACCACTTCCTTCCTGAAGGCGTATCAGATTCACTTATAAAATTCCTTCTATCAAAGAAGAAGTTATGTCGTTACCAAGTTTCCCATATTACAATTCAATGAATGTAGAAAGATTGTAAGTTATTGATACAATTCAATAAATATAAAAATGACAAATTTATTATTTGATCCCTTAAACTTGAATTTATTTGAATTGTCATAAACATGAACGACTTGTCGTAAATTGACAGTATTAATAATGTTATGTCGTATCTTTGTAGTATAAATAAACGTCTTGTCGTGCATACATCTTGGCTCTTGACGCTTCAGGGCGCCAGCTTCGACTTCCAATTAGAAAGCATTTGACGAAATGAGGCATCTCTCTGCAACAAAAAGCTCATCAACTCCCTGTTGACAGTAATGGCTTCTGTCTTCCTTCTGTAAATTGAAAGCCAAAATCTTTCCAAACTCCTTCTCTTTCAATTTGCATATGCGGGTATGCAGAAGTCTCTTTCTTTTTTTTGTTGCTGAGAAAGCTCATTCTTTTGTCATTTTCAAACCCAGGAAATTTTCGAAATTTCACTTCTTTATTCTGTTTTGATGCAGTCTAATATTTAAAATGGCTGTTCGTGTTCATGGGTTCTTTATTTTAGTCTGCATCTTCTTCTTCGGCAGGTGATTGCTTTAAGTTTGAAAAGATATTTATGATTCTAAAGTTGAAAGATTTCGTTAGATGGGTACCTTGTTACGCAAAACATATTCACCGAAAATGTTAATGAAATTGAGATTAGCAGCTTAAGTTGGGTTGAATCTTGATTTTTGCAGTTTAGTTTTCTGTTGGAATGTTAATACTACTTTCACGGATTATATGTTTTTTTTATAATGCATTTGAGGTGAAATAAAAAAAAAATGCAAAGATTCAATGGAAGGGAATTATGATTATATTGTATGGAATTGAAATGGGGTAAGGCAATTAGAGCATTATTGATACTCATACAATTGGATATGAAAACCTTAATCTTCCCCTATTTGGGTGAATTATTAGATAATACATGGAAGCGGTTTTTTATTTTATTTTAATCTGTTTTAATTCAAAATTTACTGTCAATGTTGATGTGGTAATCTGTGATCCTAAATTTAGGTCTTTGAGTGATGGAAACATTGAGAAAGAGAAAACACTTGCTATGATAAAGCCAGATGGATTGTTTGGTGACTTCTCTGATGAGATTAAAAAGGTGATTCTGGAGTCTGGTTTCAGCATCTTCAAGGAAACAATTTTTCAACTTGACAAGGACCAGGTGGCGGCTTTTTATGCTGAGCACTCTTCGAAGAGCTTCTTTCCTAATCTTATTAACTACATGACGAGGTATCTCCTACACGGCTGTTGTTATTATGCAACATTTTTCTTGTATGGGTAATTTAAGATTTAATAAACTCAAAATTTATTGTTGGCAACATTGCTTTGGTCAGTAATTCTTTGCAAGTTCCAAATTGTTTATTAAACACATTAACCAATACGAGCAAATCTACCCGTTTCCTTGCATGAACATCTGTTCATTACCCTGCAGCGGCAAAGATGCTTGTTTTATAAATAAATCAAAATAATTTGTCACCCATCTTTCTAACATATTGGTCCAATAAGGCTTTCCAAATCACTCAGTTCTTTCAGCAATTTGATTTTTCTTCGAACTGAAGATCGCTAGATCCTAGTTGTATGACTTAACTTGTAAATTATAGGCTTCTTTTAGCTTTATTTATATGATGCTGGTTAAAACCTTGTCTTCTAGGTTTTTATATAGTTCTGATCATTTAAAGTTCTGAATGATCTTGTTTCTGCATATTTAGGTAGCATCTATGATTTCTATTGCAAATATTTTGGAGGTGTTTTCTTTTTTTGACTCTTGCTTTAATCAGTGGTCCAGTGTTAATAATGGTTTTGGAAAAGGAAAATGCTGTTGCTGATTGGCGTGCACTAATTGGGCCAACTGATTCACGTAAAGCTAAAATTACTCATCCTCACAGGTTAGTTATGCCCCTACTTTGATCTTCTTTTTGCTTCGTCTCATATTTTTTACCGCCACAAGAGATTATTACTTAGCCACTTCATTTTAGGATTTCTTTTTTTTTTTTTTTCTCAATACTTTTTCATTGGAGGTGATTTCCGTTGGATCAATGACTTGATTTCTTGTTGGTTTTCTTTCTTTTTAAATATCTACAGCATCAGAGCAATTTGTGGACTGGATTTGGAAATGAATTGCGTACATGGTTCAGACTCTCCTCAATCAGCCCAGAGAGAGATTTCATTTTTCTTTAAAGAGATGTCCATAGGTCAGTTTCCATCACCTTTTCAGTTGAGAGGGTAAAATAATGTCTATATATAAGTGTAAAATCTGCTCAGGCCTCTGTGCTACAAAATGTGATGATCAGGAGATCCATATTTGGTAATCTTTGTCCTTTATGCGAAAATAAAGGTGGCATCATTAGATGATTTCTAGCTATATGCTCACGAAATCTGTCCCTTGTGCATCAGTAATTGTTTTTCTTGTGAACTTCTTCACTGGAAAAAAGAAACTCTTTCTTTCTCAGTTCCTCGGTGCTTTACAATGCTTTTATTTGGACTTCCCATTACGCTGCCATGGTGTATTTAAGACATTGTATGCATATATAGCAACTATCGATAACTGCACACTCTACCCTCTGTTAAATATTTCTTTTCGAAGGATGGGTGGGAATGACAATAACTATTGTTTCACACTTGTATTTTCTATTTTATATATCTGATATATATGAACAACAGAAATGGAATCAAGCAAATTTGACTAAATGATAGTGTCTCCTTTTTTCGTCGGTAACACGAAATCTTCTTTTCTATTCTGAGAATCTGATTGGAATTACAAAACTTACATTCCAATGCTGAGTAGTTGCAAATCTCAACTTTTTTGTCCAATTTGTGATCTCCATTGTAATGGAACAGAGCATTAGACCCTCTGATTTGAGACCATAACTATTCATTGGGAAGAATTAATATTGGCAGTGACTTTAATTTTGCTCGTACATCAACAAGTTATTTTTCTTTTTCCATATCAATGCATGTTAGCTGGCTAAAAGATTTTATATGAACATCATTGTTGTATTTGCTTTTGACAGAGAAGGTAGTTACAACGCATGATGAACTGTAATCTGTAAACACGGAAAGGAGAGATACATCATTTTCTACAAGTATCCTACCCCTCTTCCACCTCAGAATTTTGAACAGAACATGCTGGAAGTAGCTGATAACTTTTTGGTATGTAAAAAGGAAAAAACCCAAGTTCCACCTTTTACTTTCAGCATTAGAATGAAAGCAGCAGCTTGCACTGCCATGTGCATTTGAACATAGATGAGAGATATAGAACACATTCTGTGCTCTTATCTAATGGGCATATTTCTGTTATTTGTCAACTAAAAATTATGGACACTATTCTTTTTGCGATGGACTGTTGGTGTCCAGAGTATGTTATCTTAGACCTTATGCTGAATCTAGACAAGAAACTATACGAGGGGGCTTTATCTGCATGCTGTACTCTGTGGATTCAAGGAAACTGATTTCAAGTTAGTGCAAGTTAAAGAGATAGGTGGTGGCTTGATTTACACCATATTTCGCCATCAAATGAGCTTCACTTGAATCTAAGAAAGCAACATTGATATTCTCATCACATAAAACCGTGTACTGCTATGCTAAATATGAGATGTTGTGCATCACATAATTCTTAGTACTCTTCATGGAGTATGATGAGAATGGTTGAAGTGATCATGGTTTCCAATATAATATACAGTTCCGATATTCAGATCATGATTATAGAAGTAAAGCTTACATGTAGTCCTCTGAATATGCGTCTGTCAAAATTTAAATCATTCAAACACACGAGGAATGGCAAGTTGTGAGGATAGGTATTTGCCAAAACAATAGCTTGTGACTGAGTGCTTGAGTTGATAACACCTGGATTATCTTTATTTGTATTGTGTCCTAATGTACATGCATTTGTTCATGTATCTAGCAATATTTTTGCATACACAGTAGATTTTTGCTATCAATACACAGCTTTTAATGTTCCTAGATTTCGCTCAAAACTTAGCAACTTGCTAGAATATTGATTTTAGAGGATGTTAATCAAGCCTTATTTAAAGGCTTAGAACCGCTCTAAGCTTTACCCGAAAGGGAAATATAAGCAAATGGGAGATGAATTTTTGGACATATATAGTTGATTTTTAATGCTTGATGGGGTTATAAAGAGACATAGCTCGTAACATGAAAAGATCAAACTCGATAAATTGCTTGACACACTTGATAGCTAGATTTGTATAGAATACATCTCTAAAAAATGCTCGATAAGCTCAACAAACCATAGTTGAGCGTATGGAGAATTAAGCTTAATCAAGATGCTTGAGAGGTTTGCATGATAGCTGCACTTGTATGTTTAAAAGAAGGATATATTTACCCAATTGTACTAAATCAAATAGACAATTAAAAGAAAAATGAAAATTGCCTAAAACTAAAACAACCCTCTAGAGTGGCTATTTCAACAATTATGCCATTGATGTTCCTCCTACTTTCTTGACATGTAAAATGTTCTATCAAAGTCTTGAAATCAAATTGTTAAACTAAAGCACAAAAAGGTGCTTCTTAAGGGTTGCCATTGGTGCTTTTAGCACTTAAGTTCTCATCCTCTCTACTATAAAAATGTACCAATAACCATAGAATATAAATGGCTTTGATCCAATTTTCAGGAAGAGATCGAGGGTGTATTTTAAACAAAAAAAAAAAAAAAATGGCAATGCAGGACTCGGAGCCCCCTGCTTAAACAAAAGGGTAGTCTTTGAAGTTCCTTAAATAAAAGAAACGACTTATCATCTACATTTTGTACTAATGAGCGACATGTCGGTTACTATAAGAATCGGAAACCATTTGCATACATTTACATTAGAATAAGTAACATTTATGAGAGCCAAGTCTAGTATCCTAAATCCTGATATGACTAGTTGGACTCTTACTAGCAATGGATAAAGATGAACAATTTCAGTATCTTGATTTGTAAGGTCTTGATCAGGGACCTCCATATACACAAGATGATTGATATAAGATGAAACAATTGCTTTATGTTAGTACAGAACACTTAAAATAAAGAATTAAATTAATCGCTAAAGATCCAATAAAAGTCGAGCTAGCAAGTCAAACCATGATGGCCACCACCATCCTCCACATCATGCATAGCTTTAGTTCATCTTGGCCAACGCCCAAGACATTCCATAATTGGCAAGCCATGCAAAATTAAGGTTGGTTTCCAAACCCTAGACATCTGGTAGATGCGATAACCCACATGCGATTTGGCTCTTCTTTCTTGGTTCTCGCGATTATATATTCTTAATTTCGACTCCTCTTTTCATTTCATTTCCGAATCGATCTCACGTGCATCTCGAGGAGCTGAGTTCTCGCTCTCTTTATTAAACAAATTAACCCTTTTAACAACTTATAATAGGCCTTGCCATGACGAGCTCGGTGACGATAGTTTAAGATATTTCTTGCTTTCATTCATTTAATTATTTGCATGGCCTGGTACGAGTAAGATGTAAATTTTTGTGAACAAGAATGTGTATAGTCTAATAGTGATTATTTGGTGAATAATTTCATCATAAAAGTTGCGGCATTTGATTGGATTTTTGATATTAAATTGATTCAATGAATGAGACGAATGCTTCTTGTATTATTATGATAAGTAAGATATTCATATATTCAAGTATAAAACCTAATTTGAGCTCACACCTACTAGCTTAAGATTTTAGGTAAAGTAACGAGCTTAATATGGTATTAGAGTTATTTAACTTAATAGTTAAAGATTCGAATACGATCCAGAAGAGGTTTTTGAGGTTTGGTCCATATACAAAAATACGTGAGACTCTTGTACATGAGGGGTATACTGAAATATGAAACTAATGTTAAACTTACACCTATTAGTTTGATTTCGCACCTATTAACTTAAGCTTTTAAGTAAAATGGTAAACAAGATATTAATTAAAACATTAATATTAATTATAATCTCTCGTGCATGCAAGTTTAAACTCCATTATGTTATGCTTCAATTCGTATAGGATATGTGTATAAAAGTGGATTCAAAGTCATAACCGGTTCAATATTTATTCTTCATCATTTATTTATGATATATATTAAATTAATGACTTGTACTTTGAAGCAAAGAACATTCTATACAAGTAGTTAAGCAACGTAGGAGGTTAGAAACCACATAATTATATAATAAACTGGCTAATTATCAAGGGCAAATCCCCCATGCATGGAGGCGTGAGCAGCTGAAGCGGTCGGTTCATGGTGGTCCAGCACTCCAGTGGGTTGGATTAACCAAAACTATACCTTTAATCGTCGTTTCAATCCATCTCACAAAGAAAGATTAATAATTAACTGCAAAAATTAATATTAAAATACTCTGCAGCAATCTGAGTGTGACAAGAACACCTATCAGCCAAGTAAACCTTGCGTACATATCCTTTCATGGGCTTGTTTAATGTAGTTTTGATTATATTGTAATCATGTTTAAGAAATTAGCTTAATTTGCTCTCTATTGTTGATAATTAACTTTAGTTATAGAAAATCTAGACAGTCAACCCGACCCCTTTGGTACACGTGTTGGACCAACATTAGATGCTGAGACCTCCTTTCTACTATTGACACGTAGCCAAATTAATGCCATAAAGTTGGGGCCAATAGAATTCTAGCCATGTTGAGAGTTATTTAAAAAATTAAAATAAAAATAAAGGCCAAATTAATATGTTTGGGGGGTGATCTAGAGCTGCTATGAATGTCTAAATTGCAAGAGTTGGTGCTTCTAAATGAAGACGCATGCCCTTGACAATCTCTCGGGAGGAGGCCAAATCTTACCAATCTGATTTACTAACAAGGATTAATCTCTAACTCATTTTTTGATCTAGAAAAGCCGAGCAATTTTTCTCATACTTATCCTATCAATCACTCATTTACAGCTCAAACCAATCTGGTGAGTGAAATGCAACACATTTGTGGTCGAATAAAAATTGCTCTCGGGGCTTAAAATATATAATCAATGAAGGGTGTCCTACACAACTGGGACAGGTGATAATATTCTAGAGCTGATTTGGTCGGTTCAGTCGACAATTCCACGGGAACTTGGGGTTTCTTCCCTCTCCTTATAGTCCAATGGCCTCAACCACTCCATCTCTGTAAATGTATGCATGCCTTATTGTCATTTGTTCGCTAGTTCTTGTGTTTTTGCATCCTCCTAATTGGTGCTTTCGTGGTTTGTGCATTCACTCTAAATATGTATATATAAAAAAAAAATTAACGTGTGATCGGTGCTCCATATGCACATGTAGAAGAAAAATTACAAACCTCTACATCTTTCTCTTGTATTTCACTATGCAAAAATCTTTTCTTGGATGTCTAGCTCTACCAAATTGTATAATATGATTAACACACGTCAAAATCCTTAACTAAATGCGTAGTAGTAGCATCCGAGTACACACGATGAGTCACATATCGTACAATATATATCTACGAAAATTGAAGAAGCTCGAAGAAACTGCATGAAAACTATGAAAATTTTCAAAGGGGTTGAAAGGAAAGTGAGTAGCACAAGGAGATTTAATATCTCAAGTGGAGACTAACTTGTCTTTGAACAATATGTATCGTTGATCGTGTCACCTCTATAACCACTCGATAAAACAAAATGTATAGAGATTGATTCTACAGCTTTTGTAGTTGAAAACAACTTATCTTGAATTCAGCATATTTGGATCTAACCATAGAATTCCAGAAATCGCCACCGGAGAATCCTCTCTTTCCCATGTGTTATTTTATGGACATAGAGACATGCATAGCTATACATTATTTTAATTATATCTATATGTAATTAAATTATGTGTGTACAAGAGAATGTTTTGAATAAATTATTTATATATATATGTGAGTGGGATATGGGCATATGGGTATATTAGTTGTACAAAGGAGAGAAAAGAGGTGAAGAGATTAGTGGAGAAAAGGTTGAACACAAAGATACAAAGAGAGGGGAGGGCCGTGTTTGGGAACTTGAACCAGTGAAAACGAAACTGCTCAAGGCTTTTTGCCATGAAATTCATCAAAAACTGATCTGATTATATAAGTTTTATACTTTCAAAGCTCAACTTTTCATTCGATATTGAGCTTTATTGTTATCACCCTTTTATCCCCCCGCTGCCTTTTCCAAGTGCTTTCCCACCACCTTTGGATATATACCATCCAAAAGCTCTCATTTTCAGGCGAGAAGGAATCAACCAAAGTGATCTCAATCATCTCTCTCTCTCGAAATGAAGGTAAGTATGTGTATTAGTGAGAGAGATTTAATTTCATTGATCAAGTTATTTCATGCATGTCACAATTTGCTTTTCGGTTCATAAGTGTTGTATGCATATACATATGTGCATTGATATGCATGTGTAAGGGTTTTTTACGAGACTCTTTGATTTTGTTCACTAGCAGCTCTTCAGTTGGATGCAAAATAAACTTAATGGCAAACAAGAACAGACCAGCAAATCAAATGCGGCTCCAGCTACTTGTATGCATTCTCTTCTTGCTCTAATCAATTTATCTCCTTCTATCATTTTATTGTTTCTCACTTTTATTTGAAGAGGTGATGCATGTAATTAAAAACCTTTCTGGGTCTTTTTTTTTTCTTAAAAGAAACTAAAAAGTTCAAATTTAGGATTTGATGTGGTCTTCCTAGTGTCGAAAGTATTTGATTACTTGGACAGTCCTAAACAAGGGTAGGAGGAGATGGAGAGGGATTAAATTGGTCAAGATTTGGATCCCAATTTCGTTTAAATGTGAAATTTTGGTTGCAACTTAGATCCAATTTAAGATAAATGATAATGTACATGTAAATATTCAATGTAGCCCATGAGAGTTTGAATCAAGATCCAAGTATAAATTTACTAAGAAAAAAGTCAACCAAAAAAAGAATAAAATCCCGTTAATTATAAAGATATAAGTCAACGAACAATCAACAACTTGAATTATAACATAAAAAGTAACACTAAAAAATTTTCATACACTTATTTCCTGAACTTTTTCTTAAGATTTTTAATAATATAACATGTACTTGCAATTTATTTTTCTCTCAATTTTTTCATTGGCTTAGATTATCGATTATATTATATATTTTTTCTTTCTTTGTAGATCCTATGAAGCAAGAGCCTCGTGAAGAGTTCAGTGACTGGCCTCATGGACTGCTAGCAATTGGAACATTTGGTAACAATGAGATAAAAGACAATAATAAGAATCAAGAGATTCAAAACATTGAAGAGGAGCCATCTTCATCCATGGATTTACAAGACTTCACACCAGAAGAAATTGGAAAATTTGAGAAAGAGTTGAAAAAGCTCCTAAGGAGAAAACCAACTTCTGATAACAAGGAGAAAGAAATTGCAAACCTTCCATTGGATAGATTTCTCAATTGCCCTTCAAGCTTGGAGGTCGATAGGAGAATCAGCAATGCACTTTGCAGTGAATCACATGATAGATATGATCAAGATCATGATCTCAAAGATGAAGATATTGATCGGACAATTAGTGTCATTCTTGGTAGGTGCAAAGACATTCGTGCAGATAACAGCAAGAAAGCCATTGGGAAAAAATCTATTTCTTTCCTCCTCAAGAAGATGTTTGTATGTCGAAGTGGATTTGCACCACAACCCAGTTTGAGAGATACACTTCAAGAGTCAAGAATGGAGAGGGTATGTGTATTATAGATACACATTACATATACATGCATGATGATCATGACACTAATGCATTAATCGGATCTCATAGTTATATATAATACTGCAGGCTATACATATGTGTGTGTGTGTGTATATAGATATGCCAATTTTCGTGATTGCTTTGAGTGATCTTTTAATTAATTTTTGTTTGCAGTTCTTGAGGATAATGTTACATAAGAAGATCAACTCTCAGAATAATGCTTCTCGAGCGCCATCAATGAAGAAATACTTGGAGGCAGACAAACAAGGGTCTAAGAAAAAGAGAAATGAAGATGAAAAACAGGAGAAATCCAATAATGATGGATGTAAATGGGTCAAGACAGATTCAGAATGTGAGTATTATCTGATCATCAAGACGTGCATGAATGGATGTACTGCACTTGCATGCATCAAAATCTAATACTAATTAATTTGATCTTTGATTATTTCAATTGCAGATATTGTTTTAGAGATATAACTCAAGCCTTCATCTTGAAGACCATTAATTAGTCCACTTGTACAAGTTAAGAGCAACTTGCTAAATGACTCTGCAGATACAATTAAATGTGGTGGACGCCCTTCATATAAAGAATTCCAGCTGCTGGATTGTGATAATCAAGCTATATATATATATATATATCAATGCTATTGCAAATTTCTCTCTATTTTGTTGGCGGTGCTTCCCCTTTTTTTCATGGTTTCATTTGTGAATCAATACACAAATGCAGCACATGTTCTGAAATGCCGTCAATGTATTGATTTCTGTAGCCTGGCCTGATAGGCATAACAGTTTAGATATTCTCTCTCTATACATACTATTATTTTTATCATAGTTTATTACAACTTTTTGCTAAGCTTCACAGCTCTTTGTAAGAT
>JANKKB010029856.1:4219-33242 GCA_026225775.1 Bursera palmeri | reverse complement strand
AACAGAAGCAATTTGCAGGATCGATCGAGTATATGAATTACTTGAAGATTTGCAGGATTCATACCTGAAGCATTCACTTGTCTATATTCAAGCTATATATTACTTGGAAAAGTTCTGAAAACTAAAGATTCAATATATTAATATATATATATATATATATATATAATAAATTTAATTAAGAATGAAATAGAAACAATAGAAAATAATAAAAAAAATCATTAATACATATGTTCCTTGAACAATATCTGAACAATTGAAGCACTGGACGCCTGGATCATTGTGTGAAAATATGAATTTATCGGTTTTAAGTACAGCAAAATTATCTCTATTGAAGCACCTCAACGAAACAACACGACCTAGTTAATATCGACAGAAGATGCTGTATAGCTTGATGATTGATTAATTATGTTTAATAATTTAGAATTTGTATACGATTTTTACTTTAATAAAATCAAAATTAAGGATCCAAAAAGCTTCCAAAACTATGTTATCGATTAAATAATTAAAAATTTTCAAAAACATTTATAATATAATTCTTTAACTTGGTGATAGGCTGTCTTTTTCGGAGTGTTATTCGGTGCTGTTTTATCTGCCAAATAAAATGCCGTTTGTCACGCGTAGTGGACGGTTTTGTGCTTGGAATATTATTACTCAATCTAGATAATGCTGATTATGCTCAATTTTATTCTTTGCTAGGTAGTTCACTTGTTGTAATCTTGTCTCTTTTGTGGAGGTTTGTCTCGATGAACTATCTTATTTCTTATTATAGATCACATTTCACATAGTTAGTGTTAATTACGAGATCCTGAACTAGTTTATAAGGATTTGAACTCCACAATTAAGTAGATATTTTTGAAATAAAAGATGGTTACGTGTAAAACCCAAAAACAAATCCGTAATGAAACTGGAGTATAATATCATCTAACATACATATATCAGAATATATTTTATTTTAATGTTTAATATAAACCAGTAACACATTTTCCTTTGTGAACACTTTTATTAATTTCCAGCATTTTTACACGTTCAGAGTACTAGAAACATATATAGACACATAAGGTATTGTGAAAATCCTAAAAAGATGATTATTCAATGATGGGTATTAATGGAAGACTTGAGAAAAAATAGTGTTCTCCATATATGCAGGAGCTTGTAATTTTCCATGCACCAAACTCTTTTTTTTTTTTTTNAGGATGGCACTTGGGAAGACTACAATTGCTTTTTATTCCTGGGAAAGGGCAGGAAGCTTTACAGAAAAATATTTCGTACGATTATTCAATCTAAAAAAGGGTTTGATAATTGGTGCAGGAGAGCTCAGGATAAGATTCTAATATCTAGCAATACCTCCCTGGAATATTCCTCTATTGTTGATGTTGATGACTTCCTTCCGGAATCGATCCGATCAACAGGTGCACGACACAGCGGGCAATCCGAATGAGAGTAGAGCCACATGTCGATACACGGAGAATGGAAGGAGTGCTTGCAACGAGGAAGCTGGCAAACATTGTCACCATCGTTGAAACCTGACAGGCACACAGCACATTCAGCAGGTTCCGAATCTGCTTCAGCATTTTCAATCCCCTTTTGGTACTTAAATGAAGAAGCTAAATATTGACTCAGGCTCCCGTTATTCTTCTCCTCGGATGCTCTGGATGGACTCGGATGAGGCAACCGAGCACTGAAACCACACCATCCGAAAACTACTGAAGTGTACGTTATAATGGTGATTAACATTGTTGCCACCAGGACCATGATAAAGCCATAAAAGATGAGATGCATCTTTGGCTTGATAGTGATGAATTGACAAGGGTGTATGAAGAGCTATAGCTAGCTTCTAATCTCTTGCTCTTGAACATTCGAGGCCAAATGCTTGATGTAGTTTGCGAAGGGTGTTTAGGTAGCAATTAATGCATTATTTTGGATTTTGTGGCTTTGATTATATATTTTATGGCCTCAAAACCATCTTATAGCAGCCGGAAAAATATAGATTCAAGTTTCATAACATCAGTATATGTGTTGCAGGATAACCTTGATGGTTGCAATTTTGGACTAACTGAGTAACAATGTTGTTCCAAAGGTGAAGATTCTATAGAATACATATATAAAAATTAATTTTTGTAGAATCTCCAATACCGGCAGACCAACTTATCCAACTCAAACTAAGCTCGAAGCATTGTTTGGTTCAGTTTGCACTAAATTATCCATGTGGTTTTGATTGACCTAAATTTTTTATGAGAAATTCAAGAATATCACAGCGATAACATATATGGATGCTGATGTGGTACCCCAACAAATCAGAAACGGCAATAGGAAAAAAATTTAAGATCAGTTTGATGTACACATCAGTGTGTCTAAGTGGGTATTCCTGTGCTATTCTAGATAATAACTTCCTAGTAATTCATTTGAGTTAAGATGTGATGTTTTCTAGATCATAAGAGTAGTAAAATTATTTTAGTTCTTTCCTTATTATTTACCTTTCCAATTTACTTTCTTGTAAAACTTGGGAAAATAGAATACTATAAGCGTTCAAGAATGACTGAGTTTTGTACATACGTGCATAACAAAATCCAATTTTACATTTGTTTCGTATACTGAGAATCCAAATACTATTTTTGTACAGCACTTTATATTAGTTTTTAATGGCACGTTGACTTTAAAAACATGGATAGGTACCAACTTCAGCTGGCTGTGTTGTGCATCTGATGGCGACCTTATCAATCACCAGCTTTGCTACTCATGCTTATCATCCATTAAAATCATCACCCACTATTTCACAGGTTTGTTTCCCTTCTTTTCAACTTTCAAATTTTCTTGGTATTAAAAAAAATATACTTTTAATAAAGCTATTGCGGAGATCACAAATTATATCAAAGTACTCCTTTGGGTATGCATCTAAAGATGATGTATATCTTATTTTTCAAGTGGGCATCTGTTTATCTAACCATTTTCAGAATTGTTGAAGAAATTGCAAATCTGTAAGTTCTGTTTTTAGAGGGTTGGCTAATTTGATGGTATTTGCTCTCTGTTTGAACAGTTCAAGATTGGACTCTGCCAGTTATCGGTTAGTTTAGACAAGAATCAAAATTTAATTCATGCCCATAATTTAATAAAATTTGCGGCGGAGAAAGGAGCAAAGCTTGTTGTCTTGCCTGTGAGTTAATTACAAACTACTGTTATTGTAGCAATCCAACTTGAAAACCTGCTTGTCAGTGAAAATGCATAACTTTTGCTCGTAACGTTTTTGCCCTAGGAAATGTGGAACTGCCCTTATTCAAATGATTACTTTGCTAAATATGCTGAGGATTTTGATGATAAGGATTCGCCACCATCATTTTCGATGTTATCAGAGGTTGCTTCTTGTCATGGGATCACAATTGTAGGTGGCTCCATGCCTGAATGGAACAATGCTCAGTTGTATAATACTTGCTGTGTTTTTGGACCAGATGGAAAGCTGAAGGCTAAGCATAGGAAAGTAAGCAACTCCAGAAACAAGCCATTTGATGATGGTGAATGGAATTTTCCCTGGAAAGATGGGTTCAAATATGTATTAAGTATCGAAGATTTGAAAGATTTTTGGTCTTGTTTTTGCAGTTACATTTGTTTGATAGTGACATCCAGGGGGATATACAGTTCAAAGAATCTGACACCTTTACTGCAGGAGATAAGCCCACCATTGTGGACACAGGTTTGCATTTGGCCGCATACCTTAATTTGCTAGTGAAATTATGGTGAATTACATTTGCCGTAGTATCAATATTGGAATAAGGTTTATGGAATGCCAAAAACATTAGAATATTTTGAGAATTTCAAACTTGGTAATCCAATATCAGTAGTTTAAAGTTTTGTTTTTCTTCATTGCTTTTATGCAAAGGTGAATGGTTACTTCTCTGTATTGCCTTTTATTTGTGGCTTTGACACTAGAGTGGGCTTTTCTAGGTGACTTGCTTGGATGGTTTTGTGCTTTAATAGTTTAACTGAACCTCCACATTTGACTTCTAAGCAAAATTATGTTTTTCCTAATTGTATTAAATACATATTTTCAAAAGTTTACAATCATTCAGATTGAAGTGTAGCTTCTTCCAATAAATTTTTTGTATTCCAACCAAATCATACTACCTCTAATTTCATGTTCTTCCTTCTATATTAGATATGCATCTCATACATTTTCACCGTGCCTTTGTTTAAATCCACTTCTCTGCAAAGAAAGCAATCTGACAAGCTTTTGTTGAATGCAGAAATGGGCCGCATTGGATTAGGAATTTGTCATGATATACGTTTCCAAGAACTAGCCATGCTATACCGCTCGCAAGGTTTTCTGTTTAAATAGCTATTGGACTTGTACATATTTTGCACAAATATTTTGTGTCTGAATCATTAGTGGATGCTAGGTGCCCATCTGATATGTTATCCCGGGGCATTCAACATGAGCACCGGTGAACTATTGTGGGAGCTCGTACAAAGAGCAAGGTAAGAGCACATTGGCTCCTTCTAAGCAGCTGTATTTCTGGATTCATATCTGTGCTTACATTTCCCTTTTACTTATAAAATTCCAGGGCAGCTGATAACCAGGTACTATTAAACTTATGCTGTCCATATAATTCAGCTGTAGCCTGAAAGCAAGTCTTAAATGAGCTTGAGTTATGTATGGTTGTAGTTATTTGCAGCTACTTGCTCACCGTCTCGAGATTCTAGTGGCTCGTATATGATATGGGGTCATTCCACTCTTGTTGGACCGGTACTGAAAATTTGTGGATTTGTTACTTTGTTCTCATTACGAAACTAAAAGCTGCTTTGTCATGAAAGGTTCTAATGAACTGATATCAGCAGTGTCTGTGCTTAACAGTGTGGTGAGATAATTGCAACCTCAAGTTCTGAAGAGACAGTAGTAGTTGCTGAGATTGATTATTCTGCAATCCAACTCCAAAGGTGGTGTCCCAATTCACAAGTTTAAAGCTAAACTAATATCAGTTTCCTCATCTTAGTCGTGTAAAATTGCTTTTGATTGTACAGAGAGAAACTACCACTTGGGAAACAAAGGCGGGGAGATATATACAAGTTCATTGACTCACCTGAACAGAACCCTTTGAAGGATTAGTACACTATAATGCCTTTTGTAACTACAGGTTTTTTAGGTGCTATAACTTCAGCAGTTGGTCTTTTGAGATGAAATAGTTGAGAACATGAGACTTAAACTTCATGTTTGTGTTACCTCAGGACTTCTTTGTCCATGGTTTAATCAGCAGTTAATGTTGGACAATGCTGGAGAACGGCATATAAAAAATGTGCATAAGCTTAGTTAGGTCAGCAATTACATAATGAACAATGCTAGGCGAAGACTAAAGAGTGTATAGCTAGCTTCCATTAGGGGGTGAATGACAAGTTTGTTTATCGCTATCTTCCCTACAACAATATAAATTTCCCACGACCACCAGCCATCCTTTCAACTATTTTGCGAAATCAGACCCGAAATCTAATGTTACCGTACAAAATAATCAAATTTATTCATGAAAACGAAGTGCCTTCCTACACATAATAACAACTCCCCATTTTACAAGGCAGAAGATATCATAACTCACTGCCTGCACAGAAGCAAAACCGTTAACCAACTAAAACAAACACAGGCTCTCTTACTCAAAACACTAACCAAATCCCGCGAACGAAACTATTTGACCCTTTTTCTGACCCAACTTCTGAAGCTTCCTGGTGACAACCTGACATATGCATGCCAAGTGTTTGACCAAATACCCAACTGCAGGAACCAGTCCCTTTGGACTTCACTCATACATAACCATGTCCTCCATGCTCAATTCAGCCAGTCCATCGTTTTATACGCTAAAATGCATCGGTTGGACATATCACCTTCTGGGTTCACCTTCTCTTCTGTGCTCAATGCGTGTGCACGTATGCCGGCGTTTCTTGAAGGCAAGCAAGTACATGCCAAAGTAGTAGAGTTAGGCTTCTTGAAAAACAAGTTTGTACTGACTGCATTACTTGACATGTACGCAAAATGCGGGTATGTATCAGACGCAAGAAGAATATTTGATATAATGGATGCTAAAGATAAAGATGTGATTGCCTGTACAGCTATGATCAGTGGCTACGCTAAGATAGGTATGATGGATCATGCTCAAAGATTGTTTGATATCATGAGAGAGCGCAATGTGATTTCTTGGAGTGCAATGGTTGCTGGGTATGCAAACTGCGGTGACATGAGAGCAGCAAAGGAGTTTTATGATAGGATGATAGAGAAGAATTCTGTCACATGGGTTGCCATGATTGCAGGTTATGGGAAGTGCGGTGATGTAAGGGGCGCTAAAAGAGTGTTTGATGAGATTCCGGAGTTAGATGCTTCGTGTTGGGCGGCAATGGTGGCTTGTTATGCACAAAATGGTTATGCAAAGGAGGCTATTGAGATGTATAATATGATGAGAGAAGGAAATGTGAGAATCAGTGAAGTGGCAGTGGTGGGAGCTATCTCGGCTTGTACACAACTTGGGGACAATGAAATGGCAACCACATTGGCTGAGCAAGTAGAGGAGGGTTGCTGTGGTTAGTTCTTCTATTTACAAACTTATCGTTACAGCTCCTTTAAATTGTATCAAAATGATTTCACTAATAAGTTCTTAGATGAGGAATGATTTTCATAATTGGGGAAAACAAACGTATCATGTCATCCAGACAAACTGGATTTGGATCATAATGCTAGTTATTCTAGTTACTCTTTCGTATTTCACTTGATTTGGATCATAATGCTGCTGTGACTTCAATTTTTTTCCTTCTTCGCTCTTTCAGATCGGACACAATATGTATCCAATTCACTAATCCACATGTATGCAAAATGTGGATGTCTGGACCAGGCTCAGAGAGAATTTGATAGAATGGAAGAAAGAGATGTAATATCATATAGTGCAATGATCACAGCCCTTGCTGATCATGGCAAGTCCGAGGAAGCTTTGGATATGTTCTTGAAGATGAAAAAGGAAGGCATAAAGCCAAACCTGGTAACATTCATTGGTGTCCTCAATGCATGCAGTTATGGAGGGCTGGTTGAAGAAGGGTGCAAGCACTTTGAGCTGATGACTCGGGATTTCGGCTTGAAACCCAGAACTGAACACCTTTCTTGCATGGTTGACCTCCTTGGAAGAGCTGGGCAACTTGAAAAGGGATACAGTCTCATAATGGAACACAAAAGTGCCTCTGATGCAGGAACTTGGGGTGCTCTGCTAGGGGCTTGTAAGGTTCACGGTAACACTGAATTGGGTGAGATTGCAGCTAGGCATCTCTTCAAACTAGAGCCTCAGAATACGGGAAATTATTTGCTTTTGGCAAATATTTATGCATCAATAGGTAACTGGGCCGATTCAGAGAGAGTGAAGACATTGATGAGTAAATCAACAAAGAGAGTGTCTCCTGGTTGTAGCTGGATATCAAGTTGTGATAAATAAAGAATTGATCTTAATTTCTGTC
Source organism: Bursera palmeri (assembly GCA_026225775.1). NCBI lineage: Eukaryota > Viridiplantae > Streptophyta > Magnoliopsida > Sapindales > Burseraceae > Bursera > Bursera palmeri. The sequence continues at coordinate 25,775 of JANKKB010029856.1, read as the reverse complement.
CATATAAAAGAGTGAGCCAGAAAGGATGCATTAACTGGGAACATTCTTCTTTAACGGAAAGTATTCTATAAAACTTAATGAAACAAATAGAGTTTGATCTCAAATGTTTGTCATTATAATTCCAAAATTAAAAATTACATAGCAATGTCTAGTAAAGTATTTATCAGAACCTAATTCAGTAAATAAAATTTCAAATACAACCCAAGGCCAAAATAGGTATATCTATTATCGATTGCAGACTCTATAGCCACACTGTCTTTCTTTCAATGCCAACTGCATTCGGGGATCAAAGGTCTACATGGCAGCATCCACTCAAGTACTTAAGTCTTCAAGGGAGCCTTCTTTTCTCTGTCAGATATTCGAGCAGGGCCTGTCGTGTGCGACTTGAACCGACCTCTCCCTCCCTCTTCCTTCTCCTGCAAAATTCATATAAAAAGCATTCAATTTTCATGATAGGCCAACAGCATCTGAGCCCAATGGCACATAACCACAAGGGAATGGCCTAGGTTCAAATCTAGATATGGGGTGGGCAGGAGCAAATTCTGTAAAGGCAGAGAAGGGTGGTAGCTTTTATAGATGAAAAAAAAAAATAGTGACAGCAGCAAAATAATACCACTTCGGAAATAGATAACAGATGTCAGCTCCATTTGAAAATTAATTACATGGAAACAAAAAAAAAAACCTTAAAATTTTTCATAAATTCCATATGACAAAACTTCTGCTCAAAACTAACAGGAATACATCCATGTCACTCAAAGTAGATTTTACTCGACTACTAAACAGATCAGATATCTGCACCTTTTTCTTAACAATCTGAACCACATCCTCATCTTGAAGAGCATGACCAAGGCCACAGTGCTGTGGGTAGTGCCTTGCACTTGTACCCCATACGAGTACATATTTAACATCCTTCACCAAACTCCTGTGTATGTGGTTACAGAAGTCCTCCACTGTGCAGCCACCTCTATCCTATCAAGTACCAGAAGAAAGAACATAAAGGAAAAGGAAATATAATCCACCAATATATGTATTCATTCAATAACAAGAGAATATGTGACATACATGTGATAGAACTACAGGGTCAGAGAAATCAGGTTGCTGGCCTTGTGGTTTTGTGTAAACTCTCACAAGTCCCATTTCTTCCCACATCCTTGCAAGCAGTCTGTCTAAGTTAAGCTGCAGACGAAGCACAAACAATGAGTTAATACAAGTTAATCTTTCTCAAACCCACCGATAGCAAATATCAAATTTATATATAATAATCTCCGTTCAATGTACTTCTGCAGTTGCACCATATCACGGACTCACACTCGATGGTACCCTAATGTGCTTGTTGGGATCCATTGTATATGATGGGACATAAGTTTAAGAAAGAAAAAATGCATCACAAATTTAATCTTACAAATAAAATGTGTTGCTGGCCAAAAGATAAGGAATTAAGATGGCTTGTCAGTGGCTTTATACTATTTGTGCACCAAGTTGCATAATAAATATAATCCTTCATTGCCAAACTACGAAAAAAATTATGAAGCATAGAACATACCCTCAGATTGCAGCTAATGACAACAGAATTCGGCTGTCGGGCTAACTTATCCACATCATCAATACCAATAACATCTATCTTATTGTAGACATATATACACTTCATATATTTACGGTTTCCTTCAATCACATCTATAAGATCATCCACTGTGGCATCCTCTCGAAATAGCACCTACAACAGAATCAATCACAAGATAAGAACCCCTTTTTTTTTGAGAAGGTGGGTAAATTACATTCAGAGATGAAATCTAAGCCATATCAGAGATTGCATGTAAGAAGAAGCATGTGGAAAGAGAATGATGTGGCAAGAAAGTAAGGACTCAAGAAATTCACAAGTAAAAGAGATCAAATCATGCTAGAAGTGTCTAGAACACTCATCCAAATAGCAAATAAAGTTTAATGAAACAATAAACATTGTAAAATGTATGCAAAAAAAGTGGAAATCAAATTTGAAAGCTTGATGCTATGCTCTACCATCAAATTACATGCTCTAGCATGTAATGAACCTTCCAAAATTCCATTCTCTAGCATGAATTGATTCTCATTTTGAAGAAGAATAAGTTATTCATCCAAGAACCTTACAAAGCTTATAGAGAGCTTCAAACTTCTACTATGCAATGACGAATATAAGTTTTCCCTTTTAAGTAATTCCTCCAGATTTTCCTGGAATGCATGAACTAATCTTGGCATATAGGGGAAAACCAGGTACCTCTGCATTGTGAATTTTGTATTCATGTAGAATCTGATAACAAAGCTTCTCATCCACATGAGTCAAAGGTATAGTGCTGTTGAATGAAATGCCACCAGTTTTTTTCTTTTTGAAATAAATCTGCAAGGGAGCAAAAGAGAAAGCCAAACAAAGTTAACTCATTACATACATCCACAGAGATGTTGGGAAAGATAATATAAATTAATTAAATTTGACAAAAGAAGCATGAGAAAAAAGCCCAAATCAAAATTAGCATACCAAACAGCCATGTTGGTGAGAAAAGTAAAGATGAAGGGCACTGGAAGTATGGTTAAAGATAAAAGGCATACACTTGCAATGTGAAATTTATTCATATTTTCACAAAATGAATGGCATAATTCATTGGATTGAGATGTTGCTACTCAAATTTAAAAGGAATATTATTTGAAGAGATAAACTTACTTGAGGTGGTCTCTTGTTTAAACGCAAACCTACAGCTTCCAGCTCTTTCGTCAATATTTGTCGATGACCCTCACTCTGAATGTAACATATAGTTGGGTTAGGGCAACAACCAATGATTGTATACTGTCAGTTCTAACCAAAGGGAAAAATGCATGATGTTACAAAAGTAATAGATAAACAAATTCATAGATGACAAGAGGTAAGAAGGTATATTGTCTGATAAAATAGAAAAGAATATTATAACCCATCCAAAGGCGCCTATCATGCCTAAAATTATCCAAATTACGGTTAAACAGAAATCAAAACACGATCAATCACCCTCCAAATTCATTTGCAAACCAATTAAGTCCACAAGTGGGCGATATATGTTCTTGTACATTACCAAATTAGAATTCATCAAACAATTATAATATTGATTCATCATCCAGCAAAAACATAATAACTAGAATATAAACACTTACTTTTGAAGCATCAAGAACCATCAACACAATATCTGAAGATTTGGAGACTGCAATAACCTGAGAAATAAAAGTCTCATCATATTTCTAGAACTCATATGACATCCAACAAAGCTGAGGAAGTTCATATATAATAGAGACTCACATGGTACTGAATAACAATTAACAGAAAAACAAGTGGTTGAAAGAATTTACCTGCCTCCCACGTCCCTTGCCTTCAGATGCACCTTCAATAATTCCAGGAAGGTCAAGCAGCTGAATTTTAGTGTCATTGTAGTGTATGATCCCAGGAATGCAGGTAAGTGTTGTAAATTCATAAGAAGCAGCTTCTGAATGAGTGCCAGTTAACATAGTTAAAAGGGTAGACTTCCCCACACTGCAACAAAAAATGATTGCAACTACAAATTTTAGCTCGCTCCATCTTTTACAAACATTAAAAGAAATGCCTATTTGTGTATTCATTCGAAGAAGATGATGGTAACTTAACACTAAGCCACTAAAATCTTAATTTGCCATCTATTAGGTGAAAAATCATGAGGATGAAGACTAACCTTTTATCTTTAATTCAATCTTCATTTTCTTTAAATATATAAACAAAAAACAAAACAAAAAATTGGGTGTCACCTTGGAAAACCAATGAGCGCAACACGTCCATGGCCAAATTTTGTAACTTCAAAACCTTCTCCACCTCCACTAGAACCCTGATACATTAATTTTAGATAACAACAATAAGAAGAAATCTTGAAAGACAAATGAAAATTCTGCTTTATATCCGACAGCTCATCACTCACACCTAAGGTTATATAAAACTTCAATGATACACATCTAACATATATTGACCAGTACTATGACAGACTTAAAACGGAAGGACCAATCCAATAATTCTTAAATTATCGAATATGCACCGAAAGCTTATAGAAAAAATAACAAATCCACATACTTTCGGAGGCTCCAGCAGTTGAGTTCTTAGTTTTGCAATCTTAGCCTTGAGCTGGCCGAGATGATACTCTGCACATTCAAACCTTTTCTAAGATACCATAAACTATTGAAGAACTAACTGCAATTATATATAAATAAATAAGCTGAAAATTGCTACATTACCAGGATCAAAATCCCGTTAGTCGAACTACCGTGGAGCATTACGTTAACATAAAATACCATGTATGTATTGCTATCAAATGATGATGAATGTTACTAACACAACTAAGGAAACATCAAAATACCATCACTAGTCCAGTAAAAATTCAGGATAGCCGTTACAGTATTCGTATCGTGCAAAGTCACATTTATAACTTAAAAGTTCCAAATTATTAACATTCAACACGAAAATTGGAAGTTGGAAACAACATATTGTTAGCAAACCAACCATGTTGAAAGCTACAAATACGACTTCGTAACAAGTGAAGTTTAATCTAAACATTCCTGATAACATTATGAGTCTGCCAATCTAAGCAGAACATTAATATAAAATAAATTTTAGAATAATATGAAATTAAATTTACCTGTTGCTTTATTCTTCTGAGTGCGAGCCATCTCGGCTTCGATTTCTTTAATCCTTTCGATGATACCCATTTTTTATTTCTTTATATTTTAGCTGATAATAAGAAAAATAAAGACATAAAATCAATAAATAAGCAAAGCAGCAAACTAACGAGGCTAAAGAAGTTCAAGTTCGGATAAGAGAATGAATTAATGATATTATCTGATGGGAGAATGTCAACCGTACAGAGTTGGAGAGAACTGGAGAGAGTGGGCGGAGGTTGGCGGATGAGTTAACAGGGATCGCAGCAGCTGATGGGGAGAGCGAGAGAGGTGCTCCTCAGTGCTTTGTGGAACAGAGAAAGCAGAGACGGGGAGATGAAAAGAGCGTAGAGAGATATGAGTTTTGGGCTTCACTCGAGGCCCAATTTTTCAGGATTTTACGGTCCAGCCCAATTCTCTAAAACCCCGACATCAGTCTTTCAGGATCAGATTTGGATAGCGCCCGATCAATTGATGTGTAAAATAAACCAAAAAAAAAAAAAGGTATTAGACGCGATCCCATAACGACCCGTCGAATGATCGACACCAAGGAGCTTTATATATGCATCCATGACTCCCAGTTCTACATAACATGATCAACTTCTACATCTTGGAAACGCCATAGATTTCCTCTACAAGTGAAATCGACACTGAACGGATCAGAACGTCTTGACTCTGAAAAAAGAAACAAACACAAAGTTGAATTGCTGCTAACCCATGTGAGTTGGTGAAGATATTGCATATGCCATCTTTGTGTATTGTAGCATGCAACTTCAAACCTCAACTTCTTCACTTGAAGAAGACTTCTAAGTAAAAACCATTTATGCTTAGAGATAGTTCATCAAGTTGAGAGCAGTATTTGCCCATAACTTGGATGATTCGAACGAAGTATTAAAATTCCAAGTCTCCAACGTTTACTGAATTAACATTTCTCCAATACTTAGTGCTAGGCAATAGATGTAATCTTTCAAGACCACTCCAAGAGTAAAGACATCAGCCATTAAAGGGTATTCTAAAAAGACAACGACGTACGTACTTGACTGCCATAGGATTGAAAATTCTAGAGGTTGTACTGTTATGAATTTGATCCTTGCGCAGTCTTCTTGCTTAGCTTCCTCCTTGTGAAGTTTGCCGCTTCCTGACATTTTACCTAAAAATTTAACAATTTAACTTCGTAAATGTAAACTTAACGCTCTTGTAATAATTTTCTTTTTTGAAATAATAAAAGAGAAAATTCGAATATATACTATTGGATTAATATAGCTATAATATTACATTAAGTTTGTCATTTTATCTGAAAACTTAAGCTCGTAGGTGTAGTATTCTATTGATTTGATGGTTGTTATTAATATGATTTCTTTATATCTATCAAAGGACCTCGAGATATTCATCCACGATAAAACTTTACGAGAATTTTGAAAGAACTCGTATACTACATGAGGGTGACTAATGAAAATACATCGGTTTCTTACTCGTACAAAGGAACTCTTTCTCGACAACTTGGATAACACTAAACTTGAATATTTAAGTCTCAATTACTCCTACTTCTGTTGAGCTCTTCTGGCCGGACAAGCTAACTTGATCATCCTCTGTGGTACTGTACAGGTCGTTTGTTGGATAGCAAACAGTCGTCACTGTGTCGACCAATGAATGCAACAACATATCCTTCATTCTCCTTCTTAATCAGAAAACAAGAAAACTTAAAAAACAAAGAAAAAGAATTAAGAAAAATGTTAAATGGAATTGTGAAGGTGCATACCAGATTTTTGGCTTAAATTAAGAGTTTTGAGTTGGTTTTTGCTAAGGCAATTAGTCTTGCAAGGTCTAAGATAAGTTGGAAGTGTTGAATGTGCATAATACATACTTAGGTACAGGAAGGAAATCATTCAAGACCAACAAATATAATGTTTAGGAAAATATGTATTTAAGAAAATATATAAAATAAAATAGAAGGCTCGCCTTAGGAAGCTCAGCCTTGTTCAATTACAATTAAGCTTTATTCAGTTGACGAAGTCGAGAAAAAATTTTCAATTTCGAAAATCGCTTGTTTGCTTGCTAGAGCTGTTACACTGCCAATGCCATCTTATTTAAGGTCACGCCCAGGAGGAGTTCTATCAACTTTGAGATTAGTTTCCATATGGGCGGTGACTGGGTGATCTGAGGCAAAGCAGCTTCGATTTTGTTAGCCCTTATGGGTGATTGATCGATTACAGTTCTCTCAAAGATTATTCTTCCCATTTAATAATATTAATTGCACATTAAAATTTATTAAATTAACCTAAAACCATATTGAAAAGAATAAAAAAATAATTTCTTACTGCAAATGCTTTAACAGACCATACCTTACCTTTCCCATGCTATACCGTCGCATTGCTAATGCCTCTGAACTCTGATGGTAATTCCCAATAGGAATATAATTCTCTCCAAATGCTTGAAGTTGCCGTAATTGTTGTTACATTAAAATAACTTTACACAAAACTTTTGTATAAGATATACATGTAAAATGATTCATCAAAAGTAGAGTAGTTTAATTACATTGTCTTCCAAATGATGATAGCTAACTTTTGTTGTGAAAAGTTTCATAAGTTGAGAATATGAGGCACTTGTTTTCCCTTCTTGGGCTAAGAGAGTTTTCACCATTGATCTCCTTTATCCCTTTCATATGCATCCGTTGACAGTCAGCAGCAGAGCCTCATGGGTCCCATTAGCAAGCAAACCAACAAACCAACAAGAGCAACAAGTAATTAACACCAAGAAAAGAGCTTACAGAGGAACTGAAACACAATACAACATATATAGAAAGGTCATGTTCGTTAAAGAACTAAAGTTTGTGTCGGCATAACTACTAGTGTTAATCAAACAGTACTAGTTAGTAACCTTATTTTTGTTTTTTGACGACCCGGGTGTGGACTATTTATTTATTCTATTTACAATGCTACAAGTACCCTGATCTTGTTTCATGTACATTATTTCTCCCGGTAGACCCAGCCAACTTGCTTGAGCTGAGATTTGATGGAACCTGTGGCTGCATCTTTGCAAGCTCTCTCACTCGTAACAAAATCGCTGCAGGAATGGGCATTGCAGATGCATGTTTCCGGGAATTCATCTACATTATTGAAGAACGAAATGATTTAACCCACGATCCTTAAAAGATATAATGATCAATTCACTTTTGATTTAATGATAAGACACGAAGCGACTGCTCACCCTTTTATCCGGAGATGTTGGTGCAAGACTAGCTTTCAGTAGATTCCTCCACTTGTCCTGTAAAAATAAGTTACACCATCAGCCTAAAAGTACTTGTGATGGACAAAACCTAGCCCTGTGTACACTGAAGATGTATTTATCTTGCAACATAGAATTTAGGGGCAAAATTGTTGCAAAGATACCTTGAGATCAACGGAGGTACGATATGAATAGGATGCGAAGGCAAGCCTTTTGATCTCAGACCACCTTCCAGCTCCATATCTGGATACACCCTCAACAAGGTTCATAACTTCAGCGAGCGTCCAAGCTCGGTGATGTTTCCTTCTCACTCCACCTTTCCCTGTAGGCACAGTAGCTACATTGTCATCTGAAGTATCCCCAGACGGATCCCTATGTTTCATCTCAATATTCTGTTCCTGCTCAATTGAACCCGTTGAAGAGAATCGCTTATCCTTCTCTGGTTCAATGGTAAACTGAAGTAGCACAAACATCACTGTGTCATCAGCGTGCGAATTCAGGAAATTAAAGAGATCATATTTCTTAAGAAATGCTAAACGAATTAGTGAAATAATCAAGACAGTAAGAATGCACAAAAACTTGGAACACAGAACATTAGCCAAACCCAGGTGACCATCAGGACCATATCCCACAATTTTCAATTAATGCTGGTCCACTTAAGTTCATGACCTAATAATTACTTGCAACACTCACATCCAGGCTTTGTTCATATGCCTATTTACTTCCTACTTCAAGAAAACAAGGAAAACTTCCTCAACATAAGAATAGGTCTCAGGAAATGCTAAACAAATCTTGTCAAACGCTTTTCTCTTATTTCTTATTATCACCTATGTGACTCCAAAACTCCTATATGGCTTGCCAGTACCCACAGAACATTGTTCCAGGCTACTCATCACAATACTCCATATTAAAACCCTTGTTGCTTTATACAGAAACTCATTTGTCAGCTTCTAAAAGATGCAATGGACCTTGAAAAAACATAGAATATCTATTTGAGAGCTTGAAAGAAGAACATTTTCGTCAACCTTTAAGCCCACTAGAATCTGAGAGCTTTAGCCCTTGACAAGTTTGAGCTCCACATGCAAAACCATGCCAGGCCTAGACTTGATACTGATGGTAACTCAAAAAGGCAAACGTGACAATTTCTATAACAAACGGCCAAAAACCAGCCGGCAACTAAGACTCATATCATCAAATCAATTAAGAAGACAAACATTTTTCTAAGACAAAAATAGGTTCAGTCTTACTGGGTGTTGCATCTGATCAAAAGTAGATCTGGCTTTCAAGACCATGTCCCCACTCTCATTATTTGGTTGAGAACTTTGCACAGCAAATGCCTTCTTGACCAGTGTAGCTGCCATGCCCATGCCAAAGGGATGCCATTCCTACAGAATGTGAATCCAATCATTTCGTATGCATACTTCTACTTTGGAAAAACAGTTACACGAAAGATGAAAAGAAATGAAATTTGATATCATGCCATATATAGTTTGCATCAGGAGAAGTAAACACATTCATATATGATAATGACAAGCCCGATTACTTTGACAGCTAGCAGGACTGGGAAAGTAAAGAAATAAAATCAGCTGCAAGCCTTTATTATATAGTGCAAGCTTAAGATGCACAACTACATGACCCACATTCATATGCTGAGGCATAATAGCAATACATATTACGTACCATAAGTGCCATGACATTTTTCCTTGGACGGCTTCTTCGGACTCGAGAAACATAGGGAACTTGGACTCCAGATCCTCCAAGAGAATCCTGCCTCATCACAACAGTTCTCCTACCAGAAGAGGCAATTCTAACAGGCCTAGCAGTAGATTTTGGGGACATCTGTTTAAGTCCAGAACTTTTGGTGGAAGTGATTGACTTTCCACTGTTTTCTTTGGACTCCACTTCTGAAAGTTCTTCAATGTATCTTCTTGTTGGCTTACGAACTCTTTTAGCTGCTCTCTCTTCTGCATGCAGATCTTCACTTCTACCATCATTGTCTATGCTACATTTTCTCAGTCTCTCACCAGAATCATTCTGCTGATCCTCCATCTGGCCTGCATGGTTTGTTGATGAATCTTTGCAGCCCTCATTCACTGCTCCAACCACCATATTGTTGACAAAAGTAGTATCTTCATCATTGCAGCTTTCTTCTTTACCATTGCTCACCAATTTGTTATCTTTAATTATAAAGCTCGTTGTTGGAACATCGCAGGAATTAGTCAACCCCATAGCAATCCTTCTCTTAAGCCACTGTTTGTCCTTGACAGTAGTGTCCCGCCCGAAAGTCGCTTTAAAAGTTTCATGAAGTTCTTTGATTGATAGATTGTCCAAGCATATTTCCCCTTTTAACCGAGAAAAATTAGGTGTTGAACTGGTGCAGACAGCTGATGCTGATGACTGGCCTTCTATCTGCCTATTACAAGGATCTGAGCACTCCCCAAGACTGCCAGATTGATTAATATGGCTTTTAATCAAACTTGGTGTGGAGGAAGGGTCATTTTCCTGCAAAGGAATTCCAGATTGGAGCTTCTCATCAATGCCAGGTAATTTATCATTCCGATAAGAACACTGGCTATCTACAATCACGTAAGCAGAAGAATAATCAGGAGATCCACAAACTAAGAGACAGTTCTTTTTCTGTTTGACCTTTCGCAACATCTCCTCAATGTAATACAAGAGATTTAATAGGCCAAGAAGAATCCAAGGCAATATCGGTTCAATCAATAATTTAATTAGCTAAAATCTGTTCAAGTTTGCAAATGGACAAGCAGAAAACAGAAGAAGTAATACTCAGAGAAGGATCCTGTAAACAGACTAAAATTCAACAATTAAAAGTAGACCATTATGTCACACATTCAAATACAAACAGCTTTGCTGGCAGTCGCTCCAGTGCTAGCAGTAGAAGTACTAATTATAATTAAGAAAGGATTTGTTTGCCCTTCCCTTGTTTTTTCAATTGTTGATAAACAGCTGATCCAAAGATTTATCTCCTCATTTTTAAAAATAAAAATAAAAAGCTTACAGTTCAGTATCAAAATATTTATTAAAAAAAAAAAAAAAACTAAAAGCTTAAATAAAGAACTAGTCTGTTCTATTTTTAAAGAAACTTGAAATTCATTCAATACCTCAACATGTGCATTTGACTTTCCTGGATCAATTTCCGTGTTTTCAGATTGTGACAAACCTGAGAGATGTAGATAGTTCAGGTATTAAAAACATATAGAATCAACAACATAATATGATGAAACAAAATGCAACCAACAAAAATCTTATTAGCCAAGATGCTAATGTGATAAAACATAAAGTGCATATCGGGTCACTAGTAATTTGGAAAAAGGAATGCAAAAGAGCTGGAAGCTCAATACACTACTTTACTTATATGCAGTTTGAAAACTTGAGTGATCGTGGTGAAGTGTGCCATGCCATACGAATAGTCATAGCAGTAACAACAGCTTCTATTTCATCTTCTTAAAGATAAAGTTCAAAATGTTGCATGATGTATCTTTTTTTTTATAGTCTTAAAATCAATGTTAAATATGTTTTGTCACTATTACACATATAGACCTTCTGAGCTTTCCAACTGGGGTATCCCAGAGGAAGACCCCTCATTGTCAATGGACCCTCCAATCTGCCCAGTGTCTGAAACTAGATGCATTTCAATCTTATCGTCAGCAAGCAAATTTTCAAACTCCATAAGTTCATCATCCGTCGCAGGCACTAATCTCCCATCTCCCTCAACCTGTCGATCACATAGGTCATCAGAATATCATATCCCAACTAATACAAATCACTTTTAAAGCAATTAATGAGACAGAAATTAAAAAAAAAAAAAAAGCCCATGAATCTAACATAGCAGCAACGCATTCACTAATGAGATACGAATGACTAGATTTAGCTAGCTTCTGCTTTCTTCTTCAATGATTTCAAAAAAAAAAAAAAGAACAGCATGACTGTGAAACTACTTATAAAAAGGAGAAGCCACGCCCCCTTAAACAACCTTATCAAAGACACAGGCTAATTATTATCAGTAGTTGGGCGTAGGACCTGAAATCAACTTCACTCCTGATATCTCCTTATCTCAGAAAAAAAACAAACAAACAAATTTAATCAGAAGATATTAAACACCTAACAAACATTTCTGACAACTTATAAGTCTACAATCTATTATGAGGCAGTTAAATTAAGAAGAACTTAACAAACTGCTGAATTACAAGCACTAAGATTTATTAAGAGAATGGTTCAATTTCACTTTTAAGAGACTCAATCAAGATTTAATGATTTGATTGCAATGTACTGCCACTATATCCAAGAAGAAATTAACAACCATCAGTGGTCGTACGTTTTATTATAAATTGCTTAACAGAGAGAAACAACTAGACATCATTTCAAAGTTAAAGATGCCCATTTCTCACCAAGACAAAAACAAAATTTTTTAGGGCTGATAAAAGGAGCACCTCCTGAAATTCTCAGATTCTTTTGAGTTTATACTTCCCCAATGATAAAGGGTACTTCAGCAAGCATGGATTTCTAGTTCAAACACATAAGCATACAAGCCAAGTAAACAGCAAATAGCATGAAGTTTTCAAAGTCATACAGCTTACCATGACTTATTCCCTTAAATGCAAAAAATAAAAAATAAAAAAGCTTGTCTATGTGTCTGTATATATATATAAAGAGAGAGAGAGAGAGAGAGAGAGAGCAAAAAACGGCTTCCTCAAAACTTTAAGTCCAACTTTAAAGCAAAACCATCTATAGCAACCACAGATCACAATTAAGTTGTCTCATTATAGAATAAAATCACACTAACCAACAAGGATTCAAAGTTCTACATATATGAAAATGTACCCGAACAAGCTTGTACACAACTGGGTCTGCACACAGCTTCGGAGAAGATAACGAAGAGCTACTTTTCTCAACCTCACTTTCCTTTAACTTTCCTTCCTCATTCCCCTCAACTTCAACCACTGTTTCCATGGAAAATCCACCACATGCAACTCAAATACACAAACTGAAAACTCAACCAAAAAAAATAGAGAAAAGAAAAAAAAGTCAATTTTTTTCCTACAGCACCTATAAATCATCAATCAAATAAATCATATCTATAATATACAACTAAACTTCAACAATAGTCTCACATACCAATCCCGAATAAGAAAAAAGAAGAAGAAAATAACATCAAAAAAGTTACCTTATTTTTCCATTCAATATCCCACTTAAAAAAAAAAAATTCAAACTATGAGAATTTTCATTGACCTCCCAGAAGCTCTTCCATTACATAGGCAAAACCCACTAATTTTGACGAATTTATCAAAAACTTCTCTTACAGAGAGTCTCTCTCTAAATTCACAAAAGCAGAGAATTCACCTAGAATCAGTTCAAAATCTAACATACAAATGAACAGATTTACCCCAACAATAAATAAATAAAACTTTTCTTTTACTTAAATTTCCAAAACCACATAATTCCAATTTATCCACTCCATGCAAAGCAAACACAAACCTAGAATAAATGAGTTCAGTTCTGTTTTTTTCCAATTTCGATATTCAAAACAATTTCAGTATTCAGAACAAGCAAACAAAATTTAAAAAAAAAAATGTTAATTCTCAATTTTCTCAGAACCAAAACGACACCGAATAACAAAACAAAAACTCATTTCAAAGCTTCACATATAACATTTCAGCTCACCAAAACAGAACGAAACAATTAATCTCTTAAAACGCTGAGCCAAAACCAAATTAAACTTAACTAGAAAGAGCTACCATTTCATAATTTAAAAAGCAAACGAATTGAACCGAAAATTTTTTACTGACCATAGGAGTGTAGTGACTGACGCCAAAAAAAACCAGCAACCAGGTCGACTCAGCGAAAGCAAGCGAGTTGAAACCCGATAAAATTCGCGAATGTGCGCTAGCGAGCAAGCGCGCGCGAGAGAGAGAGAGAGACGCTTTAGTGCGTGTGTGTGTGTGTGTGAGCGAGAGAGAGAGAGAGAGAGAGGGTGTGAGCGCGTGAGTCAGCAAGTTGCGTATAGTGGGCGTGGTACAGTACCGGAATCGAGATTTTCTCGAAATTGAATTTGATAAGAGGGGCTGGAGTCCGGATTGGTAATGGTACAGTACTTCGGGTGCTTTTTCGTTAGATTCGTTGTTTGTGGAAGTTGCGCACGTTTTTATAATTTATAATGATTTTTTTAATAGCTTTAAAAATTAAAAAAATAACAAAAAATGTATTTAATATAATATTTCTATTTTCTATTTTTTCCCTTTTTTTGTGATTTATATATATTTTTTAAATTAAATCTCAAACTCAAATCTAAGGCAATAAGATAGTTTGGGATTGAATGACACTCATTGATTGGGGGTATACTAAGATCAAAATCTGATTAATATTAGACAGAACATTATATAAATTTGAATGAAGAAAATCTCATTAATCTGACTAGTGTTACACTGTTTAGAGAATCAAAATAAAAATTTTGCTTGGCCCATTGCTCTATGGCCATTGCTCTCTCTCTTGGCTTATAGTCCCCACTGCCACATCCAGGAGTAGCGTTGCAGGTGCAGCCAAATTTAGTCCTTAGCCATTCCTTTTTGGTGAGTTGATGAGCAGTAGCCTTTGCATCCCAATCGAGCTTGGTCTTCAACTTGATGCCACAAACACCCTGCAAAGATTATACAAGAAAATGAAAACTTACATCTAGAGAAACAGAAAAGAGAAAATATTTTGGCATTCAACAGGCCATTCTCCTTATTGCCTTATACTTACATGATGCAAACATAGAGGATTTGAGGTGTCTTAGCACACTATTGTAGTGTTCTCTCTCCTTACTGCAAAACAATTAACTAAGATGAAGGTCACACAGAGTTGCCAATGATGCATTTAAAGGGCTTAAGCTGAGGATTGATGAGCATTACTGATATGTCCACAAAATAACCTACATGTGGTAACAGGATCAGAACATATGGTAGGAGACTAAACTTATGCAGGAATTTCACCATGGCAATGTAGGAGTTCCTGAACTCCAAGAACTATACTAGAAAGAGTTCACTAGAGACTAAAAAACTCAAAAAACCTTCAATTTAAGCATTGCAAAGGATCCACTTAAGCTATCATTATAGGGAAAGGGAGGCTTAAATCAATGCTAACTCATGTAAAAAGTACTATTACAATATTTACAAGATTTTCTGCAGAGGAAATAACAAAATGTAGAAGTTCCCGAACTCCAAAGGACTAGAAAAAGAAATAGTTCAAAGAGACTAACAAACTCCCAATCTTTCAATTTTAGCATTGCTGTGGATCCGCTTAATCCATCATTTGTTAGGAAAGGGAGGATTAAATCAATGCTAACACTAACAATGTAATGTGAAAATGACCCTCAACACAAATCTGACACAACCGAACAAAAGCTCATACAACAATCAAGCTAATAAAGACGTCTCGTTAAAAAGCAACATAAGCATATCTTCAAGAAATTAAAGAAGTATCATAATGGGATGTTTACTTTCAGAAACAACAATATTACAGAAGAAATTAAAAGTGAAACAAGAAAGTATTCTCACCAAAACAACAAATTCAGTTCAATGTATGCATGTTTAATACAGATATGAATGTTGTATTAAAAAGGAATTCACAAAGTATAGAAAAATTTAGGAGTTCCCGAACTCCAAGAACTACAAAAAGTTCAAAGAGACTAACAAACTCCATAAATGTTGCATTGTTGTCGATCCTCTTAGCCCATATCATTATTGGGCAAGGAAAAGAGTAAAACCAATGCTTACAGTACAAAATTTTGCTTTTCCAAGCAACAACATGAAACAATTGATATAAAGATTACATATTTGAATGATTAAAAAAAAAAAAGACAAAACTAGATAAATTCTTAGAGTAACCAAGCAACAAGTTGAGAAAGCCATGTTTGATGACAAGAGAAGACAACAACAGGGAACATCCCAGGTGAGAAATTACAAAAGCTGTTATTTATTCCAATTGGGTACTTATAAAAGATGCTGCATAACGTTTCTCACCTCAATTTCAAGGCCTGAGAAGCCATCTTCAGCAAGCATGCATGCATCACACTACATGATGCAGCTTAGCTCCATGAAAAACATAACAATCAAAACCAACTAGACCCAGAAACAAGCTAAGGAATTTACACCACAAAAAAGAAAGATGAGAAAAAAAAAAAGTAAAGGGCTGCTTTTGCTGCCAAGCAAAAAGACGAAAATTGAGATGAAAGAGAACAACAACAACACTCGTTGCAGTTTGATTGGTGCAAAGGTATTAACGCCAACTGTAAAGCAAAATGGGATGTACTGGAAATTTGTAAGCTGTGAAGCACGAATCCATTGTATAAATAGTGGAACTGCTGTGAATTGGTAAATCAAACAACTGTAAAACAGAGAATTTAGGAGTAAATTTAGATATCTGATTTAAATCGAACTGTAAAATATTGGGATTATCCGACGATATATTGATAGGAATAGGATGATGTTATCTGATTATAATATTTATAAGATAATTGTTTGAGAAGTTGTATTATTTTAACTTAAATTCAACTATTCAACATCTGTATGACACTAATACTAGATTTACAAATTTTATATACAAATTTTTTGTTCACAAAATTTATTTATGTCAACAAATGAATAATGCTAGATGAGTTTTTAGGGTTTGTATACCAAATCTACAAATATAGTATGACACTATCAAACCACATTTTACTTTACTTGTAAGTGCATAATAGTATTCTTAGAAGATATTAATGTTCTTCTAGCCTCTTAAAAAGCTATTAAAAACCATTTTATTAGCTGAAAATAAAAAAATAAAAAAAATTGATAAAACCCTTTAACAGGGGTGTCAAATAATTTGTTTTATAATTTTACTCCTTTTCAATAATAAATAATTTGATAAATTTGGTTAATAATAATGACTTTAATGAATTAATATATATATATATATATATATATATATATGTGTGTGTGTGTGTATTTTATTAAAAAAAGTCATTAAAANAATTAATATATATATATATATATATATATATATATGTGTGTGTGTGTGTATTTTATTAAAAAAAGTCCTTAAAATTAGGATTATTTTTTAAATTTTCTCCAAGAAAAACAACTCAGTGAAATTAATCATAATAATATTTAATAAAATCTAAACTCATCAATGGTCGGGTGTATAAGGAATTGCACATGTTTATCCTTAGAATTATCCGCTTTTAGCGCGAATGGAAAGAAACGGTTGGCTGATGCACTGCTAACACAAAAAAGAAGGGTGAAGAGTCTATCATTCAATGGCGGGTACAGCTATTGCTCGTCCTTCAACTCTCCTCTGCCAAACTTCTCTCATCTCTTTCCCTTCTCAGAACAGTCTATGCATAGTAACAACGTCATCCTTAACGTCAAAAATAGGAAAACGGGTTCTAGTTCGTTGCTCTGCCAAGAAAAAGATCAGCTTTGTAGATCAAATTCTAGACTATATTGAAGGTACAAAACTATGCAGTGCATACATAAATTTGCTTTGCACATCAGTGAATGTGTTTCTGGGCACATCTTGGTGTTATATTTATGCTGATTTTGTTTGTGTTGAGTTTGTAGGAGGTCCCAAGTTGAGGAAATGGTATGGGGCACCTGACCTTCTCCCAAAAGATGGATCAGTTGAGGAAGATGAAGATAAAGATGAAGTTCCAGGTAACTTCATATACGAAAGACCAACTGAAAAATATAATTCTGAGTGACTTACTACTATTTCGATGATTCGAAATTACATTTTTCAATTACACTTTCTTCAACATTATAATTAATCATCTCTCAAATTACAATTTTCAATCGAAAAAAATGCACTATATTAAGTTTCTGGGTGTTTCTGTTTATATTTATAGTGTCATCATTGTCTTCAAAGATTAAGCCTAGTGTGTTGTTGTTGGTTTTTTTTTTTTTTTTTTTTTTTTTTTTTTTTTTTTTTTTTTGAAAAAACAGAAGAAGATAGGAATGCAGTTTTGGTAACAGATGGAGATAGTGAGATTGGTCAGGTGTGCGCTTTTCTTGCTTAACATAATTGTGTTGATAAAGCTCTCCTTTACAGTACTGTAGATTTACTTTTTGGTTTGCCTAATTGATGCATGTTTTATGGTTTTGAAAATGGCTTCAGTTACCTAGCAAACTCTGCTTTTGATCTATATATTCATCAATGTGACCATGTATAAGACTTGAATATGTATATCTGAGTCATACTGCATTTTTTTACATGGCATTACGAAGTCTAATTTCTCTCCTTTATTAAACTGCACAATATTGCAAATTAACTCTTAGTCAATTTTATCAATTTTCCAACGACAATTCTCACAGCCCTTCAGATTTCCCTTTGAACCTTCTTTCATTTTCTCTGTATCCAGACATCCTGGATTAGATCAAAACTAAGAAATTGGGGAAAGGAATTTCACATTCTTCAGTCACAGAAAACTGATTACTACTTTTATTTCTAGAAATTGTGCTGGAGTTGTAAATTTTTATTTTCTTATGTTATGAGTTCAGAATTTTGAACCTAGCCTGTGTTCTCCACTGTAAATGTTCAGATGGTAATATTGTCATTGATTGTGAAACGAACTCCAATTAAAGCACTGGTGAAGGATAAGCGACGTGCCCTGGAATCGTTTGGAACTTATGTTGAGGTAGGTGTTTTTAACTATCATGTTTTTCCTCAATGAAATGGCTGGTGATGTATGGCTGTTGTGTTGTCCTGTCTACAAAGTCACTAGCTGGAGATACAAGTGACAAGAAATTCCTAAAGAAAGCTCTGAGAGGTGTTCGTGCAATCATATGCTCAAGTGTAAGTGTTCTCAAGTTTTCAGTTGTCATTCTCTCTAAGCTTATACTATTGAAGACTCACATAAATGATCTGCCATTGACTCTTGCCTTTCAAGTGTTTGACATTTGATCAATAAACCATTCAATTGTCACTGACCATCAACTTTTACAAGAATCCTTTCTTTGCTTCTTTCACAGGAAGGCTTTCTATCTAATGTTGGAAGCTTGCAAGGAGTAAAGCATGTAATTCTCTTGTCTCAGGTATTCTCTCACCCTCTCCCTCAACAAACACGAAACAGACAACGTGAATGTAAACACAAATCATCATCATCAACTACTCAAGTTTGTATTTTATGGAGGTTTAATAAGGCTGCAGTTGTCTGCTTATAGAGGTAATAGTGGCATTCAAGCTCTCATGAAAGGCAATGCCAGAAAATTGGCCGAGCAAGATGAGTCTATGCTCATGGCCTCTGGAGTCCCTTACACCATCATCAGAACTGGCACGCTACAAAATGCCCCAGGTGGAAAGCAAGGTTTCAGATTTGAAGAGGTATAAATATTACTAATTTCTAACTGTTTAGTGATTGGTTTTCTGTATGCTTTAAAAGTAATTAAATTTGTTGATTAATTTTGATTCACAAATTAATCTTTAAAGATAACCTTTATCTGAGATGTGTTTATCTACCTTGGTTATGAATAATAACATTTTAAGAATTCATATAACATTCTTCTGCTCTTGATTCAGGGTTGTGCAGCAACTGGAAGTCTCAGCAAGGAGGATGCTGCCCTTATTTGTGTGGAAGCTCTTGATACAATCCCACAATCTGGAGGATTAACATTTGAGGTAGGTGAATATACTGTATTTTTATTTTTTTGTTTGGGTGAAAACGTGGCTGAACTATAATTCCAGGTCAGGGTCTATGCTATAATTCGAGATCAGATGACCATTTTTTTTTAGTTTGTTAGACGACCACCTATATGAAAAAAAAGAAAACATGTGAAACATATATATATATATATATATATATATATATATATATATATTTCACATATTTTCGCAGCTAGCAAACTTGTAAGTTGTGAATGTAATTTCTAGTTTAGAACTTGGAGAAAAGGGGGAGGTCGGAAGATTTTTTGGTACAAAAAAATAAAAAAATAAAAAAGTTCAGAACCTGGTAAACAAGGGAAAGGTTGAGGGATTTTGTACGAAAAAATTAAAAAAGTAGTGGTCCATCCAATGTGATAACTTTACTTTGTTGTCAAATATTTATGCTTAGAAAGATTAGAAAGAAAAAAAAAATTAAGTCTTTGTAAAGAACATTCAAGGAAAAACACAATAAGTGGACAAGTTCCAAAGACAATCTAAAAAACACAATCAACTAATTATATTTATCATGCAACATCGCAGAAAAGACCTTGTTTATATATCTTGACTATGTCATTTCCTTTATTGTTTTTCTTCTTTTTGGATTCTATTGGGCAATTAGGCTATTGATGTTGCGTCTTGTTGTGATAATAGGTTGTTAATGGAGAAGAAAAGATTTCAAATTGGAAAGAGTGTTTGACTAGATTGATGGAGAAAGCAGAGTAGCATTTGCTTGCAACTTGCTTTGATTTTTTTACTATTGATGTTTTCTATGAATGGGTCTACAAGAGAATGAAAGGGAGTGCTGATTTGTTTTGTTTCACGCAGAATCCACCTATATGTTACAATGAAATGGTTTGTCACTTTGTCCATGGACCATCTGCATTATGAGCTCACTTATTGTTATGTCACATTCCAAGTTGGAGAAGCATTTGGAATGTTTCCTAGAGACAGCCGTTCAACTGATCCAACAAAAAGCCATTACCAATTAATTGCAGAACCGGATAAAATTTAATGGGTAAATTTTTCGGTAATTCGAGAAAATTACCAATTCTAATACAAAGAAGTCAAAGGTGGAAACAGCCGGGTCTAGATTCTTCAGAACTTAGAAAATGGCATACAAGATTTTGGTTCAATGTGAACAATGAGATTATGTCTTATAACTTCCATGCATTTTCATAAGTTTTTGAGTCTTGTGTTCAGATGAGTGGCCTTTTCCCTTTGTATAGTAAGCAATCTCTCTCTCTCCCTCTCTTTGCATATTAAGCAATAAAATCAGAACTTCTCCCTTTGATATAAAAATCAAAAGGAACAAAGAGAACGTTGTGAGTACAGAGACAGGCTTATATTCTTTATTGTCTGATTCCTCCACTTCTTGTGGAGAGCAAAGCGTGGTGTATGCCTTTGATTTTTAGAGCCAAAATCTTGAGTCACATCCTTATCAAAGGCCTTGAGATTCCCCGTTCTTAATTTCCACAAAAAATATATATATATATATATATATCTTTATCTTTTAACAATATTCTCATCATATCTTTTTGCAGAAAATTTGGTGTTGTATTAACAAGAACACAAAAAAAAAGTACTTGTTCTTTTCTTTCTTGTTTTCCTTTAAGTACTTTCAAATCACATGGATTGATCATAACAATGTATTGGATCTATCGGTTATGGAGTCTTTAGAGGAACTTGGATTCTGAACAGAGGATTGCTAGCTGCATAATGTTGACTCAAAAGTCTCATCTGCATAACCGAACAAAAACAAAAGCAATAAAAATATTCCATTCGAGCAGGACCGGAATGACAATGTCACCCCACAACGTGATTCACGCTAGAACACAAATTAATTAATGATCAATGCAATAATTACCATAATGTCAGCACGGACTAGTTTGAAGTATAGATGGCAATTTTTAACCTTTTGATTACAGTTGTTACAATATGCTAGTTCAAAAGCAACATAATGTAGACATAGTTCCAGCATTTGCAA
>JANKKB010029855.1:0-33152 GCA_026225775.1 Bursera palmeri | reverse complement strand
AGTATTTGAGAAAATTAAGAAATAACCTAGAGTTTGTTTTCATAAATTTTGAAATATTTAAATGCCCTAACTAAACTAAATATCAAATATTAAATTTAGTGTAGATATTTTAGTAAAAGCTTGTCAAGAATTGTTCAGCAAGCCGACCTGTAACTGGCTTTTATTTTACATTTTTTTTAAAGTATTTTAAGAAAATAATATTAAAAATGCATTATAGTAATATTTTAAAGAAATATAGATAAGATCTTTTATGTATTTCTCATTTCTTGTTTCTTAAATTAATTATAATAATTTGTATCTTTTATATCTAATAAAGAAATTATTTATTTTTTAAAATTGCAACAAAATGGACAGTAATAAAAGGAGGGATAAGAACATTATAGAATTATGTCTACATGATTTCGCCATTATGCAAATTTACTAAACAAAATGTCAACATTATGTTAATGGCTTCGTAATACAAATAGAATTTCTCAATTAAGTTGAAATTTTAATATAAATCGGGGCATTCATCTCTTCACTGATCCTTTTTATCTTGGCTTTGCAATCTGGCAGAATCTTCTTTATAGGCAACTTCAGATTCTGGCAACTCTATTTCTGTATCATCATCATCTTCTAGCTTGTTAACTGCAAACTCAGCTCCATCATGTTCAGTGCTTGGCCCTTCACCCAAGGAGGCTCTTACTTCAGAAGCTTCAACGATTCCCTCAAGAGGGCTGGGTTCTGTATCTGATGTCACTGTTTCTGCAGTGATGGCAACTTCTGATGCATCTGTGGACACTATAGAATCCTCTGAAAAATTTCTACCTTCATCCTGGAATGATTCACTTGCATACTTTATTTGGTTCTCATGTTGTTCTTCTATACCATCATTGTGCTTATCATTTGAAAGAGATTCAGTTTCCAGAATCTCCATTAGCCTTTGAATTGCTTTACTTGCTGCATTCTTGGTCCATCCTTCTTGATCAACCCTGGACAAAAAGAGTTTTGTGTTGCTTATGGAAGAAACGAGGTGGAATGCAATTAAAAAGAGGTGGTTTCTTGGCATCAGATTCAAGAGCAAATCAACTAGAAATAAGCATGGAACTTGAGCAAAATTGCTTTAGTTAAATGATTGTATGAGAAGCCAAATAGCCAAATAGGCTTATGATCCTTGTATAATCACAGCACAGCACTATATCGAACTATAACATCTTATTGGAACAAATTGTCAGACAAGCAGAGTAAAGCATTACCCTTCAGGATCCAGTCCTGCTGAAAGAAAGGCTGAATTCATGAGATCTACTAGAACTGAGGGGTTGTTGAAGAAGCATCCTTCATGCCTAGCAATTTCGACAAGGAAATGAATGTCCAATACAAACTGTTCCTATAACAAAATCAACGAAACAAGTTCAGCAGCTAATTGAGCATGAGATAATAGGTGCAGTATCATGCATCATTAAAATGCCAAATGAAATTTATGTTCCCAGCTACTTTCAACTGTTAGTTGACTAAATCCTCCCAGAGGGATACAGAAAATGTTTAGCATTTGAGATTAGAAAATTGCCTCCAAATGAAACTATGCCAAGGCATAAACTAGTAATATGAGAAATGATATGGTATCAGGATTTAATCTGAGAAAAGCAATGGCATATATAAAGATCTATAGGCGTAGTTTGTCTCAACTCTTAAGAAACTTTTGCCTGAAATGGACCTAGACTGAAAAATTTTGAAAATAACTAAAATATGT
The DNA here is from genome assembly GCA_026225775.1 of Bursera palmeri. NCBI lineage: Eukaryota > Viridiplantae > Streptophyta > Magnoliopsida > Sapindales > Burseraceae > Bursera > Bursera palmeri. Next base: position 31,423 of record JANKKB010029855.1, on the reverse strand, counting down.
TTACATGCGTAATTATGGCCAATTCCTCCATCCCGAAAATTACTGGAAATATATACGTGTATAATAAAACATACATATTACGGTTTAAGGATTAAGATTTAACAATACAAGGGTACAATTAGACGTTATAAGATGAGAACTACAGAGGGAATAGTGTGAAATCAATTGTAAGATACTTAATCTGATGCTGGTAAGGCATAACATTTCCCATGGTTTCAACTAAGGGAAAAATGATTTCTTTTTTATCCCATAACCAGAAGAAGGAACCGTTTGATTGGACACATATAGGTGGGCATCTTACAGATTTGTATGCATAAAAGAATGCCAGCATCCACAAAATGGATGATGCCAGGGGAGGCTGGGCAACTGATAAACAGGCCAAAAAAAAGTCAGATATAAATAAAGTGGAGTGAACAGTATTAAGCAGTTCAAATACAACTCTAATGAGTTTTTAACAAAATAATAACAATACAATACCTGATCATAAACATCAGAATTTTTGCCGTTCAAATTCTCTTCAGTGGGTCCCCAGAACTGTTTGTTGTTTGAAATCCAATCAAATATGGCCTCTATCAGCTCCCTCAGTAGCTCCATCAACCAATCAAGTTCAAAAGCAATGTCCTCAGCAACTTTGTTTAATGCCCGTAGTTCTAAAAACAAAACCTGACCATTGCAAACCAAAATCAATGAGCTGCTTATTAACGAAATATTAACTCAGAATGTCTCTGGCCCTCTGCTGACAGATATTAAATGACTGATGCATACAAACCTCTAGAGCTTCTTTTTTCTTCTCTTGACTTTCAACCTAACAATTAATTTTTCCAGTGGAGAGAGAGAAGGAATCCCAATGACAGTCTCCCATATGGCTGGGACTGTAATAGTATAGAGACATCGAAAGACTCTAAATAACACAAGACACTATGCTATAGATGTATAAGTTGGCTGCAAAATGTGAATTAAAATTTTAATAACAATCAAGAAGAAAAGAGAGAACTGGCAACCTCTAATGTATCATATCATAATTAGATGTTTTAGCTTAAAACTGCACCAAGCAACTGCTGTTGAACAATTGTAAGATGACTTTAGCAAGTCACCACTGACTTCTCAACTTTTGGTGGATTCTCCCCACCCCACCGCCCCCTCCCCCCTCCCCCCCGGATTGGAGATTTACTGTAAAGCTATAATAGGATTAGATTCCTCCAAAATTTTTGGAAAAAGCTATGTTCCTGTGAGCTCCAATCAGAGGGTGTTTCAATGACAGATACAGTATAAAATATATGGCAGTTCAGCGTAGCAACAAAAACAAAAAAAGGAATGTGAATAATCACAAAAGATGATATTAAACAGGGGCAGGAAGAAATCCATGTCCTATTTTTGAATGTTATAATGCATTTAAGACAGAAAATAACACATTTCTCCATCTCTTCAAGCAATTTTCTAATTGCTATGTGCAGAAGATTACAAAAAACAAGATAACTTCAACAACTTCACTGTTAGACAAGTCTGAATCTAGAAGCATGTAAACGATCCAAAGAAGGCTTCACAAGAGAACCAAGCATGAAATAAGATTACATACAAATGTACAGTAAACTAAGACAAATTTAAGTTGTGAATGATTGCATTTACATCATCCTAATTTGCTGATATTGTTTAGTTTTCTTTACTATTTTTTGCTTTTTCTTCTTTAAAATCTAGACAGAAGTTTAGAGTCACAGTAAACCTTCTAAATAAGTTAGATATTTGTGCTTTTCCAAACGAACCAAAGCATACCTGAAACACATGTGAGGGCATCACATCATGTGACATGATAATATCATCTGCATTATCCATGAAAGCTTCAGGTATACTTCCATAGCCTGTTTTGAGAGACATCATTCTATACATTGACTGCTGGCAGAAATGAGCTCTGAGTCGATCATTAGCTGCTTGGATGAATTGTATACAACTATTAAGTTCTCTCTGTTGAAAACCAACTGATTGATTGATGCCCCTGAAGATACTTCTAACCATGTCAGAGAACAAATGCTCTAAAGTTGATAGATTTGCCAGAACAGAAACCTGTTGTGGCAGTGATTCAGCCAATTTTATTCTGGAACCTCCTTTCCCTGTAACAATATTTTCACAATTGATGACTCTTTCAAGGATGTCAATATATTCTGTGAAGAGGTGCATGAGTCCTCTGAGTACAGAACCTTCCATTTGAAGGGAAACTAAAGGGATAATATCAGCAGTGATTGTCTGAAAAAGAAGAGACAACATATAAAAAGCGAGTTACACCAAGGATAAGGATGCAACCTAGGGATTAATTATGTAATGGTTGTTTGTTTTAGAAATTAACAGGTAACAAAATCAAACAAACCTGCAATAAAGTTATAAACTTCCGGCCGCTGTTAGTAAGCAGGCAATACTCTGGTTCTTGCCCAACAACAATTGAAGATCCCCCTTCATTTAACATTCCTGACATAAGATATCTTCCCAAAACCCAAGCATCAGTTGCTGTAAAGATATTAATGACTTTCTTAAAATGGTCTATATTTATCTGTACAACTTCTTCCATACAGGGACGAATTTGCTTGATTAAATGTGGTCGCAGAACTAATCTCTGATTTTCTAACAAAAAGCAGAAAGACATTGCAAACTGCACAGCTTCTACTGCAGTGGACAATCCACCACTTATTTCTGAGATCGACTTAACATACTTGTTAAAATAATCAACAAACACCTCAGTTTCTTCACGGGCCCACTGAATAAGTTCTGAAGCATAAGGTGAAGTTTCTCCATATAGCATTACAAAGCTCCTAGCAGCTTGCGAAATCATAGAAAAAACAAATTTCGCTAGCTCCCTGATGTATACCCCACGAAAATACGATTTTGAACACTGCAAACTGTGTATTCCAGTTGCAATACGTGAATGGTAATGTTTAAGCAATAACTGAGTTGCAAGATGGCTCTCTCCTAGCCTGCAAAGTTGAACTAGTGCCTTTTGAAGTTCTGGCGCAGATATTCTTGGGTTTTCAGCCACCAGTGTCAACTGTAATGTGAGCATAGCCTTCTTCTCGGAAATGGCAGAGTCATATAGCAGTAAGACATCTGAGGGTGAATTGTCATCAAATTGTAGTCTATGAAAATTCTCATCCTCCATCTCCAAGATGTTTATGGCTTCATCAATTCTATTTTCAGCCAGGATAATGTCCAGGGTTTCTGATACATAACTAATTTGTGCCTCTAATTCGCTCAGGGAAGATGGCTCAGTAGTTTCGGATTCATCAATAATTGATTCAAGCGATTCCTTTGATAAAGCTTTTAGAGATATCCCATCTATAAGGTCTTTTACAAGCCTTCTCTGGAGAATGACTTGGCTTTTCAGTTGCTTCAGTTGTTCTTCCACGCCTTCTACTTCCTCAAATATTCTGCACATACGATAACATACGTCCATGATCCGTTCAATTAGATTATGAGCGTAAACTTTAGGCAGCATTTAGTTCGCAAACCAGACAGGATTTTCAAAAACTTCAAAACAATCTGTAGATTTTGGATTCATTTTACAGTTTCTAGATTTTAAACAAACTTTTAGTTAATAATTTCCAAATGATCTTTTGGCGCCATTATTTCAGAACTAACGAATTCTATATCAAACAGGCTTATGTATCTTTTATATCATTGCTGCTTAATGAAATTCAAAAGTTAAATTACAACAAGAATTATGATAAGAACAGAAATTACCTCACAAAAGCTGCATAACTTAAAAAGATGTTCCTGTGAAAATCTTCATCCGATACCTCCTTCAATTCAAGCAGCTCTGAACAAAGATGCTTAACTCCCTACAAACAACACCACGTTACGATATCAAAATCACAAACACATAAAGGAATAGAAATAGAAGAAAGATTTACCTTGGCAGTCATCGATTGGAACTCCGACTCGTCATCACTGGATACCGAGGAGATATCGGAGCTGCTGTTGGACTGCGCTGGGTTCTCCATCTCCTGATGGTCTCTGAACCGGAATCTTGATGACGTGGAAGGCATTCCCAAGGAAACTGACTGCAACCTTCAATGGACGAGAGTCGAACAGGATCCTTAATCGCATGAAAAGGCACCGTTTGGAGCTGTCTGACGTCGTTTTTCGCCATTGTTTTCTTTGGTAAGCTTTGGTTTCTTCGTTCAATTGTAAACAAAGCGAAGATGAATAAACCAGCGTTTTGTTCTCGCTTCCTTGTCGTTTTAGGCTTCGTCTCAAATCCTTCTCTATTTGTTCTCGAATTGGCGCCATTTCCTCGAAAACGGTCTCGTTTTCTGAGCTGACTTTTGCCGGACTATTAAGATTAAAAATTTGAAGTGAATAATACTTTTACTTCCTAAATTTTTTTAAAAGAATTACATAACGTTGGATGTATTTATTTTAAGGTAACTTCACATATTATTCGAAAGCTATTTATAAATGTATAAATTTATTGATTTAAGTATAAAATTAAATTTTAATGAAACTTTTGTCATTATACAATAGAACTTTTGAAGTGTTAAAGTATGTATTATCTTATTATATAATAGGGTCATCGAGCAGATGATTATTTGATTATTTTAATTTTTCTAAAAAGTTGTCAAGTCAAATTTTGGCAGGTGTAACGAAACGAGAGCAGAGTAGGCTACGACACCGTTCCCTATGGGCGTAATAGCACTGTGTATTTTGAGTGTGTTGACCAACGATGAAAGGTATTATAGGAAATATAAGTGTTCCCGTGGCATACAGAGCACCAAACGTCCAACTCCCAAGTGATGGTCACAACCCCCGCCCACACTCGCAGAGGTTCTCTCTCTCTTTCTAGACCATGCTCTTCCAATTGCAAATGATAGTACTACAACGTCGTTTCGTCATCCTCGCTTTCGTTCTCCTTATAGCTCTCCGTAAAACCTCCGCAAATGGCGGCGATTTCGGCGGAGACTACTCCAAGGTATCTGGAATCATAATACCAGGTTTCGCGTCGACTCAGCTAAGAGCATGGTCAATCCTTGACTGCCCCTACTCTCCCCTCGATTTCAATCCTCTCGACCTCGTCTGGCTTGACACTACCAAAGTAAGCTTTCACCATTTTAACTCCTCCTCTCTCGAATTGTGGTCCTCATATCTTTGCATAATCGTGCTTTCTTTACGTTGTTCGTTTTAATCGAAACGCTCATGTACTCTATTTTTGTTCATATCAGTATGAATAGCCTATAAATATTTAAGAATTATTTAGTGAAAGGATTGATGATGGTGATGGATTGCATTGCATGAACTGAAGTTTTTGTACTCACATGGTCTTGCAGCTTCTGTCTGCGGTGAACTGCTGGCTTAAGTGCATGATACTTGATCCTCACAATCAAACGGATCATCCTGAATGCAAGTCTCGGCCGGATAGCGGTCTTTCTGCCATTACAGAACTTGATCCAGGCTATATAACTGGTTAATTTCAATTTGTTTGTAGATAAATTCGATTAATTTCTGGTTGCTTATGATGTTATGACGTGCTTAACTAAACTGGTTTCGTTGTCGCAGGTCCTCTATCTTCAGTGTGGAAAGAATGGATAAAGTGGTGCATTGAATTTGGTATTGAGGCTAATGCTATCATTGCTGTTCCATATGATTGGAGATTGTCACCGGCGAAGCTTGAGGAGCGAGATCTCTATTTTCACAAGCTAAAGTTTGTATCTTTAATGCGTACTCTTTTCCTCGTACACTAATACACATTGTTGTTACTAGCTATCATGAACTTCTCTGGGTATATTGCCTTTTTGCCCATTACATATTTGTTAGTCCACAGAAATCACTTTTTTCTACTGAGTTGAGAAGTGTGAAACTAATTATAGAAATTCGTTCAAATTTATAATTCCGTTTCGCTTCTTTGGACCCAGAAATAAGGTCTTTACCAACTGTAATGTTGCTCTAATTGAGGTAAATGCTTGCAATTGTTTGCCAATAAAGCTTTCATTTATATATTTATATTTCCCTGCCCTACATTTTCTCTAGTTACCTATAGATTTCTCAAACTATAAATCAATTTTCAAATGCCTAAAGTAATAGGTGTTTTGTGTCATATAAACTTTTCAAACATTTTATGGCTGTAATTTTAAATCTTAATTGATAATCATCTTTCTAGTGTCTCTTTTAATGTTGTATTTTCCACTGTCAGGAAGATAATATGTTTCAAGAAGGTCTGGTACATATTAGATTGTTTGCCAATGAATTTCTAATTTTCTCTTAAAGTTGCTTATGTTAACAACTGGTTATTTGTTGTTCAATCTAGCCAACACACAAGCGCAGCTGCAGTTGTGTACTGAAACATAAATGCTCAAGTTGAAGTTGAGGATAGGCCATTGATTATAAATTCAATAAACACTTTCTTTTTTAAGTTATAAAGTGAATACTAAAATGCCTAATTATGTGAATCGTCTGTCCTTAAAATGTTACAGTGACAATGAACTTCACTTGATGATTGATCAGAGATGCTTAGATACCAACTGCTTTGTTCTCAATACAGGTTGACATTTGAAACTGCCCTGAAACTTCGTGGCGGCCCCTCATTAGTGCTTGCTCACTCATTGGGTAATAATGTGTTCCGTTACTTTCTGGAGTGGTTAAAGCTTGAAATTGCTCCAAAACATTACATACAGTGGCTGGATGAACATATTCATGCCTATTTTGCCGTTGGTATGATTGATTTGTTTTGAACCTATTGTCCTAGAAGGTAGAGTTGCTTGGGATGATGATATATGTCATTTATTTGCTGTATGATATTTGCTTGATTCCAGGATCTCCTTTTCTTGGTGCAACTGAGACAGTTAGAGCAACACTATCTGGCTTCACATTTGGTCTTCCTATTTCTGAGGTTTTCCTTTTTATTATGAAAACCATTTCTATACTTCTCTTTACTATGTGTAGGTGTCACTCTTGTTTGATAACTTGATGATCTATTTTACTTCTCCAACATTCGATTCTGTTTTGCTTCTAATTTAATCAATCAATTACTAGTTGACTTTTTCTGTTGTTTTTTGTTATTGCCCACGGCATCATTTTTTTTAAATGTAAGCTTCTTTAGTCTCTAGTCTAAGGGGCCTAACATGGTAGCCAGTTTGTTCTTATAGCTTACTGTTAACTTGCATTGCTGGATGTCAAGTGGAACTGTTATGTTGATTGAGATCTCACAATATATTTGCAGTCTAGATGGTAATCTTCCTTTTAGAGTGTTCTGCCTATTGGTTCAAATATCACACTGTTGTAATTTGAATTAACCTCGATAACTTACAGAAGTGTAGCTTAATGAAATGTGACTTAGTCATGTTTTTTTGGTGCTTGTGGGCATCTAATTTTGTTACATGATGCTATCAATTTGGTTGCCTGTGAACATGTGCATAATGTTTATTTTGGCAAGGTGTCAGGGAACAGCTCGATTGATGTTCAATTCTTTTGGTTCTTCATTATGGATGACGCCGGTTTCAAAGTATTGTAGAGCAGATAACATATACTGGAAACATTTCTCTGCTACTATCAGGAAGGATCATCATACATATCAGTGTGATGCACAGGAATATCGGTTAAACTATTCTGGGTGGCCGACAAATATCATCAATATTGAAATTCCTTCAGTACGTGGTAAGACTCTAGACTCTTTAGTATAATTCATGGCGATAATGTTATTAATTTGCTTATATGCTCTGTTCACCTCTTTTATTAACAGGATTTAATGCTTATCCATCAATTCCAGAAATAGTTCAGACCAACATCTCCAGCATGGAATGTGGACTTCCTACTCAGTTATCCTTCTCTGCACGCGAAGTATCTGATGGGACCTTTTTCAAATCAATAGAGGATTATGACCCAGAAAGCAAGAGGCTGTTATACCTATTAGAGAAGTGGGTATTGTCTTAATAATGGTTATGCGGCTCTTTGTATTACATGTTTCAACTCTCTAACATAGAATGTTAAAATATGTGAATATTTCCTTTGTTTTCTATGTTGGGGTAGAATCCATTTACCTTGAGAGAAACTTTGAAATGAACTTCTAGATTTCATCTCCTTTTGCTTCAGCAAAACAAACATCGTTTTGTTTTAAAAATAATTGTTACTCTTCCGAGCTTCTTATCTCAGAAACTCAAAGTCCATGTCTGTAACTGGCCCCTTTATTTTTACCCCTCTTACTCAATTTATAAAACAAACCTTTACTTCTCAATGAGGGAGGGAATCATAATAGTTTTTAATGTTTTGGAAGTTATTGAATGGAACAATATTCATGATTAATACCCTTCTCTGGAGTTACAGTCTCCAGAATCCTCTTTGGATGAATAAGCTTTAGGGTAGCTGCAGTGTCATATACACACTGCGACGTTAAATTAGACGCTTTCTGCAACATAAAATGAGTTTTCTAATGGAAGAAACTTGTTATCAAGGGCATGAGTTGTATTCTGCTACTCATTGATATGGAGCAACAGACCACCTATAATTTTGTTTTTAGGTGATTGTCAAATAGAAAGCTTTTCACAACTTTTAAGTGGTTGTTTAATTAAAAGAGATCACATTGATTTGCATATTTCCATGCACAAAGCTAAACAAAAGAAAGAAAACTTTTTACGGCCTGTTTCTCTTTTGGTGATTTAGTTCAGTATTGAAAACTTTTAACGCTGTATTAGTTATAGATGATGTGCTTAGTTTTTTCTCCACATTTTCTTTTTCAGGTCATATCATGGTGATCCTGTTCTGAATCCTCTTACACCCTGGGATAGACCACCTATAAAAAATGTTTTTTGTATCTATGGAATAGACTCAAAGACTGAGGTAAAATCACATTCTCTAACTATATTTAATGATTATAATTTTCTTGAACATTTTTATAACTTTAACTGTTATGTGATGTAATGTGGAACAATGTTTTAACTGTTATGTGATTATAATTGCTTGAAGCAAGCTGCTAAGTGATCTACCTTTTAACTTTAAAAAATGTTAGGCTTAGTAGAGGAATATATTTTTCTTTGACTATGTGCCTTTCCCAAGTTTTGAGTTGCTAAAGGATGTGAAATTGCTTTGTTCCGGCTATTATTGGTTATCAAAAACTGGATATCCATTTTTTAATGATTTTATGTAGCTTTGGGGAGTCTATCAACAATTTATCTATGTCTTTGGTTCTCAAGGAGTTGTAGAATATCTATTGCATCAAAGGTTTTTGTTTATTTTTGCTGTATTTATGAGTCATATTCTTTCAGATCATCTACAAATCAGTCCATTTATATTTTCTTTTAAGACTGAGAAGTGTTCTTGGTGCTCATTCTATGTTTAGCTTATAACCTTATGGTGACTAATAGTCTGGTATCTTGATAATGGCAAAACAGGTGGGATACTATTTTGCGCCAAGTGGCAAGCCTTACCCTGATAATTGGATCATAACTGATGTTATTTATGAGATTGAAGGATCTCTCTTCTCAAGGTAAATGTCATCCGTAAAGAACCATAATTCAATTAGTACAGTCACACACATGATTATGTAGAAGCATCACTGGATAGCAGCCACCAAAGTCCTATCATATTTAAATTGTTACTCGAGAAACACAAGTGTACTACTCAATTGGGATTTTTATTCTCCTTACATCTCTATGTCCTTTACCATATGGATAAGAGTAATGTTGCACATCCTAAGTGATATCCGAAATTTTTCATCCTAGGTGATGTGTCATCCACTTGATGATAATCACTCACCACATCATCATATATTGAAATGTTAATGCCAAATCAAAAGGCACATAATTTGGTACAAAATATTTGGGTTATCATATCACTTGGGATATGTACATTCTATGGATAAAGATATCAAATGAAATATCAATTTCTGTTTCCTTTGTGGCCGGTTAACTAAGGGCAAGAAATGTTAATACTAACTGCAAAAGCATGCTTAATATCTATGTTTTCTGTTAACTGCCAATTTACTCTTTAAAGCTCGACCAAGTGATGGAACAATAATTCCTGCTGTGCTCAGGATCAAATGTTAAGCACATTCAGTTATGAATTTTGAAAATTTTTGTAGAAGGAGCATGTGATGTTGCATAATTAAGTGTATAATACACCACTGTAGGTACCTCAATATCATAGAAACTAATATCGACTTTTAATAATAGATACCATGACAGCATCTAGTAGTAATGATCCTTTTTTACTTGTATAACTTATCCTTCTCTTGATGTTCCCTCAAACACTTTCTAAATGATTGTTAGCCATTTTTAAGGAAATTTACCTATCACCAGTTTATTGTTTATCTAAGTCATATATCGCTTGGTGGAGAAAAGCTTGCATTTGCAGTTTATTAGTTAGTTCATGCTTCTTGCTTCTTTTATTATGAAATTGTCTTCTGGACCACTTGCAGTAGTAAATCGTTTACTAAAACTTCTTTTCTATATCTAACTAGTTGCTCCATATCCGATCTATTCTGTTTAGTGTGATAATTCCCATAACTGTTCAATTGCTAACAGCATGCCCATTCTCCTTTTCATGTACTTTTAACTCATATGGAAGTTGATGTGTTTGCAATGCATGGATATATGTAAAAATTAAACAACTTTCCTTGTAATAATTATTGCTTGTTGATCAAGTATAGGGGTGCCAAATTGTAAACATACTGGAAATGGTTCTTTTTATGATAGGAAACATATATTTTTTGTATGGTTCTTTCAGGTCAGGGAATCTTGTTGAAGGAAATCCGGGAACAGCAAGTGGGGATGAGACTGTAAGCTTAGACATTTTACTTGTGTTTATAACTTCAATAAAGTAGAATCTTGGGCAACTATGTTAAAGTTTGCAATATAGTTTTTGAAACTGAATGTTTTGCATTTAGTGTTAGTAAATACACATATGTCTGTAACAGGTTCCATATCATTCCCTCTCTTGGTGCAAGAATTGGCTTGGACCAAAAGTAAACATAACTAGGGCTCCTCAGGTAATCTAGTCAATACAGCAAACAATTTATATTGTATGAGTTTGTGCACGCATGCATATCTGGGTATATGTATGCAAAGTTGAGTGCCCATTAATTTTCTCTTTCCAATAACTTCCAGTAGTAAGTTTAATGTCTTATCAAAATAAATAATTAATAAATTCCCGATGTTTTCTCAGTCCTGATTTAAAGAAAAAAAAAGGCAAGGGAAATGCTTCTTTACCAAAGGTTGATCATTTATGAGTCAGAAATATTTATTCTTTCTTCTCAAAATTGCAGTCCGAGCATGATGGATCTGATGTACAAGTTGAATTGAATGTAGAGCATCATCATGACACAGATATAGTTCCCAACATGACAAGGTCACCAAGGGTCAAGTACATAACATATTATGAAGATTCTGAAAGTATTCCAGGAAGGAGGACAGCAGTTTGGGAGCTAGATAAAGGTGGATGGCATGTCCCTGAAGTTCTCACAAAGTGAAGCATGATTTTTATCTTTAACTTTGACTACAAATAGTGCCAAACAACATTCCAATGATTATATTCTCATTGGAAACAACATGACGTCAAGCATCATAGGCCATATAATCCTACTGTTTGGTTCTTCTAGATTGGGGAATTTGCCAAAATGGCCTATTTGGAGGGGGGTCTTTAAAAAATAACCCAGTTCCAATGTTTCTCTCATTCACCTAGCCCTCAACAATAATATTTTCCTTATATCCCCCATTTACCCTTACCTTCATTTTGGAAAATGACTGTCGAACCTTCATTTCGATTCGTCTTCTTCAGTAAAATGACGATTCGTCCATTAGAAAACCCAATCTACAATACTCCAAATTCTCACTATAAACTACCACCCAAACAATCTAAAAACATACTTTTTCTACAACAATACACTTCAAACAACATCAACAATGATTAAGTATCCATAGTCCAAACAATCCAAAATAACATCCATGAGTAAGTGTAATTTTTTTCAAAAAAAAAAATTAAATAACAATGGTTATCTATCATTTGTGTCAGTTCTTTTACTCTCGATTTGTCTTCGGTGTTCGGTGAGACGTGAGGAGTTCGTGAGGATCGTGAGTGAAGAGTGAGAAGTTTAAGAGAGAGTTCGTGAACTGAGAGAGAAACTTCGTTAGGTGTTTACTGTTTTAAAATAATTTGATTTTAAAAAAATAGAGGTGAGGGTTAACAGGGGATATAAAAGAAATATTACTGTTGAGGGTTAGGTGAATGAGAGAAACATTAGAGCTAGGTTATTTTTCAAAGACCCCCCTCCAAAAAGGCCATTTTGGCAAATTCCCCTTCTAGATTTGGATGATCAAGTATTTTATTTCGACAAGATTTATGGTAATGTACAAATTTAGAAACCATCATATTTAGGAGAAAGTATCATTTATGAATGGTCTTTGGAAACTTCATATCAAGGATATATACAAATGTACTAACAGGATTGGAAAAAGCTTACAGGATCATTTGGATTGGAAAGCTTGTCTTGTAGGAGAGAAAAGAAAAAAGAACGAATAAAAGAATAGATTGCAAACTTTTTAGGCTAGAATTACTATTATTATTACTTCTCTCTATCATGGGCTTTTATGAAAGATAGGAGCATATGGGTAACCTTGCTATGTAAAGTTGGTAGTTTTATTTGGAAATTTTTCTTTAGAAGAATTTGAGTTATCCATGGGCTGCATCACACTCTGTCTGTATTTCAGAATATTGATTGATTTACCGCAATTACCATAGGAGAAGAATTTGATTTCTTATGAAACTTTCAACTTAAGTTTGAGATACAAACATCAAACTGACCCCATCTTCATGTAGCAAATCACAGGAATATTGTAAGATCGCCAGTTCTAATGCGGGAATTATGGCTTCAGATGTGGCATGATATTCATCCTGATGCAACATCAAAATTTGTTACAAAAGGTGAATCTTGCTTCATATCTTTTATGTTTCTCTTCAAAACCACCTTGAGCTTTGTTTAATAATATATGATGTTTTAATAGCTAAACGTGGACCTCTGAGAAATGAGGACTGCTATTGGGATTATGGAAAAGCTCGCTGTGCATGGCCAGAACACTGTGAATATAGGTTATCAGCTGCTTATTATTAGTTCAATAGAAACAGCATTTTTTGTTTTGAGAATTTAATATCTGATTTGTGGTGATTTAGGTATATGTTTGGGGATGTTCATCTAGGACAGAGCTGTAGGTTAAAGAACTCTACAGCTGTTCTGCTCTTGCATTATGTTTAAAACTAGAAGGTAAATTCCCTTTTCTTGTTCCTTATCCAAGTTATTTTTTGGCAGTTGAGTTTAAATCACGAGAGTGGAACTCAGGTATAGACATAGTGTATCATTAGCCAGTTCCCTTTGAGTCCAACTTCTTGAGATAAAATAATTTCTTTTGCATATTTTGTTTCTGACCAAACAATCTCACATGTTTTCTCTGAGCATTTTTTTTCTGCCCCTTTTCTAGGATTATAGTTGAACTGCTCACTTGATTCCTTGCAATATTTCCTTGGAAGGCTTGTCCAGCTTTGTAATGGATCACCATGGAAAAGAATTGGAATTGCTAAAGAAAAAAACCTTTTGTGGTCCTTTATTTTTTGTTTGGGAAGTTTTGAACTAAAAGCCTATCATAGCTCCACAACCACCCACTTTCAAAAATCGACTGTTGCTTCATCATACTATAATATTAACATTCTTGACAACCTATGCAAATCAAAGTTGACCATTTCAGATGCTCTAGTTAATGATATACGTACTCTGCAATTGAAATCATGGAATTTTCGGATGTTTATTATAATTTATGTCTAGATCCCCTTGAGTCGCAGATAAATACCTGCAAAACATGTTGGAAGTTTTTGATTGGAAAACAACTTTCATAAATTATGCTCTATAAATAATCTTTCCATATTGTTGCCTCAGGTGCTCATTGCTGCTCTATACAAACCATATGTATGCATTATTGCCAATTGTTTTGCTTTGACTGATGGTGCCGACCATTAACAAGCATCTTGTCTCTTGTAAAATGAAGTCAATGATAAAGTCATTGCTCGTAAGTTATTCACAAGTCGAATTTGTCTATAGAAGCCTCAGAACATTAGCTGGTAGCGGCGTCTGCCAGCATTGTAACCAGGCATCTCAGCGTCTTGCACTAATCTGCAACTTCAGGATAACACGAACTCTCATAGTTGGTCCGCTTGATATTGGCATCTAAATTCTGGAGAAAAGCAGACTTGAATCTTCAATCTGTTAAACTAGTGTGGATTCAGATGCACTTTAGTTGCGACACAAATGGTCTGATGGTGAGAAGTTGACAATAAACCTGATATTCATTGCGATTGTTTGTATATGGGTAATTGTTGATGTAATTTTTTCTTTTATAATATTTATTGATGATGTGAGGGGACAGTAATAGAACTGTACGGGACCATTTGTATCTTAAATCATTTTACATGATAGTGAAGAATGATTCTTTTTTGGTACATATTTTAATTAATGGTGTGATTTTGACTCCCTTAAATTTTCAAGTAAAAATTTTGAAGTGGTTTTATTTTTAGATATAGCAATATTTTAAAATATGAAGTATCAAATTTTCATTTCACCGGATACGAATATAACATTTGATAGTTTATGCATTGCTCGATAAGTGTGAGCAATAAGTATCTGATATCTTGCGTATCAAGACACATTTTTAAGTACTTGTTCTGACATTGGTCAATAATTGTGTAACGAATTAACTCGATAATTTGATCGGTACGAAGAAATGGAAATGGATTATTTCTATTTCTACTATTTGGTTAGAAAAAAATAAACACGGGAACGGAAATCTCACCATCCCCAGAGAAAGAAAATTCACGTTAATCGGTTTTGATTTCTAATTAGAATCAAAATAAAAGACACCTTTTTCAAACAAGCAATAAACTCCATTTCTCTCTCGCTTCTTCGCTCCCGCTTCTCCTCTGTGAAACTCTCTCGTCGACTTGTTTCTGATAATTCATAAACTGATCCTACATTTTCTGGTTGTATTTCTTCCTTATTGAACTTGTCACTTTCTTGGGAAAATTTTATTTTACAGCTCTCGATACTCTTTCACTCTGCCGCCTTAGTTCCCATGATTCCAATTGCTTCCCATAACAAGCTGTGTGTATCAGTAACAGCTTTTATTTGTTTTTGGATTCAAATAGTAATAACATGCTCTCATGTAAGTCAACGCCATGTGGTTTTTCGTCTTGTTAATCTCTTTGAATACATTAAACTGAGGTTTCTGAATTAAAGTTTTTAAATTTCTTTGTTTGGAGAGTAGATTTTGATTTGCAAAATATTATAAGTTCGGATAATTTTTTTTTTTTTTGGGGTTGAGTCTAGAAATGAAACTAGAGGTACTTCGTGGAATGAGGAAGACAAGGCTATGGTAGTTGCTGTCTTGGGCACAAGACCTTTCTATTACCTATTATCGACCTCAATTTCGAATGAGAATCTCTTAATGGCTATTGGTAGTGATGAGAATCTACAAACAAAGCTGTCTGACCTCGTGAACCAACCCAAGGCATCAAATTTTAGCTGGAAAGCCTGGAATTACGCCATTTTTTTTGCAAATTTCAGAGTCCAAGTTTGGTGATTGGGTTTCGGGATGGGGAGATGGGTCGTATATATAGCCAAGAGAAGGAGAAGATTCAGAAGCTACCAGAATTCTTAATATTAGGCTTGAAGATGAGACTCGACAGAAGATGATATATATTATTTTTTATTATTATTTATTTTATACATTTTTTACGACAGTAACCTTTAAAATTTCAAAATATATACAAATTAAACTCAAACACCCATTTTGCCCCAAATAAATATATAAAAATTAAACTCAAAAACCCATTTTATCCCAAATAAATGTATACAAATTAAACTAAAATACCATTGCATTTGATATTTTTTAAATTAGAAACCATGTAAGTAAATATTATAATTAAATTTATTTTCATATATAAAACGATATATTATGTGCATATAAAAAAAAAAATTAGAGTAATCATATTCTCTAAATCCAAACAACCATTACAAGAATCTAAAGATTTAATTTTTACTCAGTAATTATTGGAGGGCTAATTTGCAGGATATATGCCTGCTGCTTGACACTTCTTTAGACAACACCAAAAATCAACCCAAAAAAAAATGCCTTTTCTTCACTTCCTGATTGACAGTGCTTTGCACAATACAATAAATCAACCAAGAAATCCATTTAACTGCAATTCTTCACTGCCTTTTTTACACAGCTTTGCACAATACAAAAAAATCAACCAAAAATGTAAAATAACTGCATAAATTAACTGCCTGCTTACAAAAAATCAACCAAAAAATCAAATTAACTGCATTCCTTCACTGCACTGCATTTCTTCAAGGAATTCTTTCACTGCATTCCTTCTCCTTCACTGCATCTTCCCATTTTTCCATAAGTACGAGCATATTTCTGCTTAAATCTTTTGAATTGCCTCTTGAAGGGAAAGTCCTTGGGCAATATTCATGTTGCATTTGGAAATGGCTCACAGAAAAGATCTGCCATTTCAGGTTCTTGTTTAATGGGCAGAACTTGGTTTGTAAGTAGAGCATAAAGAAAAGCTGAAGTCACACTCAGCATCCTGTTTCCCAGGCCCAGAAAGGCTACCCAAACAACATATTTTCACTCACTGGGACTATCAATTTGACCAGACTTTAGCTGTTTTATGGCTCTGTTGTATGAGTCGGTATAAGTCCACAACGCTTATGAAGCTCTTCATGACTTCGTAGTTTTTCAACAAGGTACGAAAAAGGCTTATATGATGAAGATTTGCGATATAAGACAGACTGATACCTGCTCAAGCAACATTCTTCGCCGAAATGTGGCGACAAAAGACCATCAAGCAGGCTGTTGTCTGGAACTCTAATTGATTGAGAGCAATTTCTGAAATCTGAAATCTGAAATATGGTAAGTCAAGTGAAGAATACAGAGCTCTAACTGAATCTAACAGAAAAGGGAGATTAATCTGAAGCTAATTTCACACATACATAAGTAAAATGGAGACCAAATAGAGGAGGGCCACCATGCAAGAGAAAAAAAAAAGGCACCTCAGAACCGCCATGCAAGCGCCGCCATCCACCATTGTCTGCCACCGTCCATCGCCAGCTGCCGCCGTCGCGCATTTGATTCACGGTCAGAAGAGTGTTTGGATTCTGAGAAAGTCGGGTTTTGGGGAGGAGTACGTGAGGTGATTTCCACGCGAAAATTGGTGTTTGGTTCGTGATTCTCGGATAATGGAGATTCCGATGTGTTGGGTTTCTTGGGAAACTGCGGTTGAGAGCAGAGAGATTTACGGTTAAAAAATGGCGGAGAAGGAGAAAGAAGAAAATAAATAAAATAATAATAACAATTAAAATTGTGAAATGACAAGTTTGCCCTTACTCCGTTAAGTTTTAAATATTACATTAAAGCTAGTTTTGAGTTCTATTAGTTTCCAATTCAGATGGATTTTGATAACCGTAAAAAAAAAATTTGGGAGGTCACGTTCTTACACAAATCATCCGATCAATTGTGTAAACCTTACCGATTACACAGAGGCATAATTTTCAAAAACATAATCTGGATATCTGTTTTGCTAATGTGTTAGGAATTGGACCCCTAAGTTCATCCACAGATATTTTACCAAATTGAATGGCTTTTCCCAAATTGCCTCTACATCACTTTTCACATATCTATACAATATTACCACGTAAGAAGATACATAGCTCAGGGATGAATTAATTTGACAAGTATAGCTACTAAATATCAATCAGTAGCAACAGTTTCTATGCAGGAATAAGTTGGTAATGAAAGATGTGTCACCAACTCCCAAATGAGTAAAAGAAACTAAAACTTTAATTTGCCTACAAAGAAATGTTCAACAAGTCTCACAAACATGTGTGCAGTTCACATGACAGAAAGAATAAAGAAAAAAAAAAACTGTAAACAACTATTCCAGTAGAACTAGGGCTAGCTGCTTTTCTTGATCTCAAAGGAATATTTGAGTTCCATATGACATCTTCTATCATCATCTTCAAACTGCATGAACCAGTAACCAAACATGAAACAAATTTAGTTTTATTCCTTCTGGACAGATTACAAAAAAAAAAAAAAAAAAAAAAAAGGNACATGAAACAAATTTAGTTTTATTCCTTCTGGACAGATTACAAAAAAAAAAAAAAAAAAAAAGTGGTGGTAAAACCATGTACTTCATATATCAAATTATAACTTCTGGCATTATCTTCACCAATTTACAACATATCAGCGGTTTAAATATACTAAATATTTCTACAATAACAGGATGGGCTAGAAGTAGGTATAATTTTCTTTCCAATTAACAAAAGTGATAATGACATGGGGAGAAATATGTTCACCAATAGGCAATAAGTATTAGAATCTTGATTCAAGCTTGCACTCGTACATACCTTGAGCTTTGCTGAATAAATACCCCGAGCTAGCACACCAGATGGAGTTGTCTCCTCCTCCAACGTATGCACATACGGGTCCCGTTGAGGAGCAAATGTGCCCAACATCCCTTTGTTTTGATCAACTGATTCCCAAAATATGAAAGAGGAAAATAAAAAAAACTAACACTTGCTGATATTTGGCACATAAGAAAATAAGATCAAATGATTGTTTTTAAGGGAGTGAATCTTGTTATCAATGGGACTTGAAGTCTAAAAGAAAGATTGTGAGGTTCCAAAATTTTCACGTTTCATCAACTTCCATTATTATCACAATATGAACAAACTAAAAACCCTAGGCTTTTCAGTTAGCCTGTAAGGTGGCCTCAGCTTGGTAATTGTTCTGAGTGTGGAAAAGCAATGATTTTTTATAACTTACACAAAAACATACATAGAATAAAATGAATGAATACATTTCAATTATAAGATCCTACGGACATGAGAAGGGAGGGAGGGGGAGTGCAGAAAGGTGTATCATGGATATGAAGATTAATGGATTATGGAAAAACTCAAACCGCAGGATAACTTTGTCTTTCAAATTATGATAAAATTTATAATTTTAAACTACAGAGACAGCTTCTTCAAAATCCTGCAAATTTTTAGCTTGCTAGTTCTTCCCACCACACAACCCCACTAAAGGATAAAGATATATATCATACAGTGTTTAATTTGAACCATCTAAATCCATTTACTAGATCAAACAGAAAATGCATTTCATTTCCTTCTTCATATCGTCTGTCATTGTATGCAAATGCAGTTATGAGTTATGAAAGCAATAAAAAAAAAAGTAAGATTTACCAAAAAAAAAAGGTATATGCTATTAAGATATACTCGCCCAAATAAGGAAAATAGATGATAGCAAATCTGAAATGGGACGTTTAATTAACATTGAAACCATTTGTTTAAATTGCGTTTTTCTCCAAATGGTAGTATCACATCTTTAATATGACAAATTTTTTCTTGAGAGCAAGTTCAATAAAGGCTGTTGGTTATATCTGCAAGACTTAGCTCCGGCGATGTAAACACATGCATAAATTTCGGGATTCAGTAACCCAGATACACACCACCATTTCGTTCCATCCGCATTTAGGTTTCAGCCGAATGAATATTGGGGTTTCCACAATCTCAACAGTCAACAAATTGATTTAACTTTAGATTCAAAGGAAGAAGAATCTTTACCTTGGAGTCCTGCCTTCCACACTTCGTTGGAGTAAGTTAGGCCAGAAACAATGTTGTGCAGAACAGTGAAAGTCAACTTCAGCTGATACCGAGAACCCTCCCTTAGCGTAAAAAGGACACGATTCTGTCTTTCATCTACAGGCAAGGCAGTGTTGATTTCCCCAAAGTCATCGGATATGATTCCAATAGAGTGAAATTTGACTTCAGGTTCCATTTGGCCTAATAAAACAAGAAACAAACATCATTAACAGGAAGAAATGAAACTAAGGGTTAAAAGATAATGTAAAACTAAAACCCCCATAAGACAAACCATTCAAATCGCCTTCAACACAGCCAAGCAGCTTCTCTTTCCACCTCCTTAAGCTATCATCATCCTGCAAAGCAAAATGGGTTCTCAACCAAATTAAATCTCCATCCATATCCTTTAGGTTTCTTGAATAGTTTAGTTTCCAAAAAATAAATAAAAATTGACATTTACTATTTCTTCAATAAGAAGACTGGAACCTTAATTTCAAGTTAGTTCCAAAAACTAGAGAAATGGCAACAACAAAGTTAATCAGAATCAGAATTCAGCAGCTGTGAAGGCCCAAAAAATAAAAAAAAGAACCGAGAGTTGTAACCCATATTTGCTTGTTGGGATGTTGGGGGCAAAAGTAAGATAAAGTTGAGCAGACTTGTGGTTTTTCTGGTCCTCAATGTTATAGATTTCTTTTATTTTCCCACATTTTCTGAGAAACCAAACAGAAGAGTGAAAAAACACGAGATTTTGAAAGAAAAACACACAAGATTTTGAAATAAGTAAACTCAGATTATACATGAATTTAGAAGGTTACAAACGTGCAGTAGTGGAAAGAAAATACCTTGTCTTTCTCAATCTGTTCCTTGAGGGAAACCAAAGGCCCAGGAACGAAACCAGTGATGACTTCACCACCTTCCTTACAATCTTCTTCTCCTTCCTCATCTCCATCGTCCAACACTTGCCTCAGTGTTTTCTCACTCTTCATTTCAGCTTGCGTTTCTTGCTGATCAACACCACCACCACCGCTTGATGTGCCAGCTTCCGCTTTCTTTCCACTCTCCATCTCTCTCCCCCTCTCCACAGATTCTAAACAAACGACAAAAGGATACAGGTAGACCCTTTTCAAGTTTCTTAATAAAACTCAAAAAACAAAAACACAGAGATGAAATCCGTGTCAAAAGGGTGACAAATCAAACTCACGAAACAAACGTATATGCATATACACAGCTAAGTATAGTGCATACAGACACTCAAAATCAAAATCAAATACCTCTCTCTCTCTCTCTGTGTCCAACACAACACTTGTCCTTTTTTCTTACAAGTCAAGTGACCGAGTTTGTTTGTCTTTTGTCTTTGTCTTTTCCCAATGGATTTCACTCGGGACAGTGTCGTGTCGGCGTTAGAGTCTACAGTGGACACCAGATTGTCTCAACAACACAAAGTTCAAATCTTTATTATTCCACACCACATTCGCCATTTCCCACCCAACACAACTTAATTCAACAGCACACAATACCATTCTTCTTTATTACTATCAGACTCTGCCAAGCACAATAATCCAAAATTGGGTTATTTCCAATCGAGGCAATATTTTTCTGAATTTTCATTTCTTCCCCCATTACATTTCAAGTGTGAATGGATGTATAGTGCTCTTCTCGGTGCATTTGATTCTGATTTATGAAAATATGAATCCTGATACCTCCTCACAAGCATTTCATGATACAAAATTATGATAACAAATATCTTTTGGGCAGAACAAATGATATCTCAACGGAGGGAGAGAATGAGAAATCTTATATGATCAAATAAGGAAACTTAATAACGAGTAAAATAATCGATCAGTAAAGAACGAGTGAAACATGTAAATTGTTACAAATCTAAGGTGTAAAAATAATTTGTCAAAACATAGGGGCTCAAGTGAGAATAATAATAATAAGCTAAGTTTTGAGGGGAAACATAATAAAACGAAATAAAGGAAGGGGCTCATGAAAAATAAATAAAAGAAAAAAGGACATAAAAGTTGCTGTGGGGTCGTCTGAAGGTTAGGAGAGTCAAAATTAAAGTGGTCTGGTCGTGACTCTCGGCGTGAAGCGTCGTTGGGTACACTTTTAACTTCAACTTTATATTATTATTATTTTCACATGAAATATTAATTTATAACGAAATTCATGTGATTTCTCTTTTTTTTTTTTAATTGAAATTTTATAATAATCTGTTTCATCTTGTAATCTTCACTGTTTTTTTCTTCTCCTTTAAAAGATTTAGAGGTAAGATTTTCATGAATCCTGAATGAAAGAGCCAATTGAATATGACTGCTATTCCTTGTACTGAAATTGCTTTTGATGCTTTCAATGCTTATTATTATGGTAATTTAATTTATCAATGAATTTCATGTGTTATAATGAGCTACAACTTGTATTTAAAGATACATCATAAATTTAGTTTTTTATAATTTATACATGTGGATTGGATGATATCTTTTTTCAAATTAGATTGGATTTCAATTTTTAATTAGACTGGATTGAAATAATAAATAATTATTGGAAAAAAATGTTCAAATTTGCTTGCAAAATGGGCATAGAGATTGCATGATGGGTCCAAACTCCAGCATCAGTTTGTCTTATCCTTAAGATGTATTAGGATTAAGGAATCTCCTTCTTCAGTTATCATTCCACTCAATTAACCAAAGAACAAACTGGAACAAGCATCGAATCAAGCATCTACTTTTTATATCAATCAAGTCTAATCACACACATGTAATCTTAAAATAAATAGTATGAATCAACTATCAAGACAGCCAAGGAAGGTTAGTTGTATGCTGATATACATGCCAAAACCATTTGGAAACTATCAAAACAAAATGGCTGGAGTATTTCTGTTTTCTTTTTTTTTTTTCTTATCTGCAGTACCAAAGGAGAGAGATTTTTTTTTTTTTTTTATTGCTATTTCAGTACATTATAGAATGTGTGAGAAATATATGACATAAACAANTTTTTTTTTTTTTTTTTTTCTTATCTGCAGTACCGAAGGAGAGAGATTTTTTTTTTTTTTTTATTGCTATTTCAGTACATTATAGAATGTGTGAGAAATATATGACATAAACAATTATGGAAGAGAAGTCATAAAAAGAAAATTTAAGTCATCTGAAGGGTTCAACTGGTGCTGACTCTTCTAGAGAGGCTGCAGCCTCAAAACATTCAGCTGCTTCCAGTGCTGAAGATTGGGTACCCTCAGATTTGCAAAGCAAACCCAGATTATACCATGCAGAAGCGTTCATCATATCAAGCCGAAGAGCAGCCATCAAAAAGCCCCTGGCAATTGCATTTGATTGTCCACTGAGCTTTATGAGAACAACAGCTGTGGATATCAGGCTTGGGACATGGGTGGGATCAATATCTAAGGCACTCCGGAAGGCTTTTATAGCTTCTTTATGGAGACCCTTTTTTTCATAAAGCACACCTGTGAAATCAACAAGTTTCAGAGTCCTTGAAAACCGTATTAGAACAGCAATTTAGCAAAATGAAAGAGCATGCAAATATGCAAATCATAAGAAGTCCAATTATGAGCACAGGCACCAAAGAAGTAAAATTCCAAAAGAAAATTCACTAGTCAAAGAAAGAATGTGTGCAACTAAAAAAACTAAATAGTCTCAGAATTTCAAAATTTGGACTTGTATTACTTAAAGCCAAACAACAATTTCAAATTCAAATTCACGGGGCCAGTCCCCTGGAAGTTCATGTTCAGTTCCATTGCTTCAAAGAAATCAAATAGAATTGTTTTCTACCCCCACCTAGTGTTGGTGCTACAATAAATTCACCAGAAAACTGAATCACACCATAATTTCCTTTGGAATACTTTTACTCTGTCAATTTCCAGTTTGAAACAGGAGATTATAATAAATCCTGATGACAACTTATGAAGCAGAGGAGTCTCTTTTAATCAAAATTTCTTCATGGGTGATAAAAATGAATAACACTGTGACCAGAGGCATTTGAAATCTTACCCAAAAATAGGATTTACAGTTTCCGGTCAATGGCAAATGAGAAAATATAACTTAAGAAAATAACATTGACTTAAGGATAAAAAAATTTACCCATTGCGTGAAATCTAGTAGCAGAGAAAGAACTAATGGCCTGGGATTTGGAAAGACAGATCTCAGCATCACGCCATTGTGACAGGCTTATGTATATAAAAGCCAGATCATGCCATACTTCCAATTCCAAACTTCTAGCAGGATTTGCACAGCCCTGTCAAAGGTTAAAATAAATAAGTAAATAGTTTTGCTTCAACCAAATCTATTCCAAATTTGACATGATTAATTGAAAAGAAAAAAGAAAAAAAATTATAAAGTGACACATAAACAAGAACATGTGTAAATTGCAAGAATCATTCTTGATCTGCTTTTTAAGAGAAACAAACGAGATGGAATTAATCTGTTCTTCTCCTCAAATTTAAATAAAATTCTGAAAAAGTAACTCCGAAGGAGCATTTTGGCTCCCCAAACAAAAATCTTCAATTAACTACAAACAAGAACACAAAATGCATAGATTTGGGTGAAGTTGTTTTCATAACCACTTCAAGTTATCAATAAATAGCAATGAATTGAAACAGAAATAGATTACTAGTAGACAAAAACCTTGCGGAGCTTCTTCCCAGAACTGAAGGTTTTACTCTGAACTTGAAGAATAGCAAGAAGTTGTGTATATGTCTCAATGGCACTCTTTAACTGACCCTGAGCAATTTGAAGCTTCGCTTTAGTTCGCAGCAATTCTCCCTGATCCCATTTCCCAGTCTGATCTAAACCAGCATTTATAATAATTTCAGCATCAATAAACCGTCTTTTAGCTGATAATATTCGTGCCATCAACAACCATCCTTTAACATTAGAACCACCTTCTAGTTTTAGAAAAGACTTTGCATAAGAAAGAGCAATGTCCAACTTCCTCTGATCAGCATTTTCAAGGCTGAGGTGGTACAGAATATTGGGGTCTCTCATACCTGTACTTCTCCCAGCACTTTCCAGAGCCTGAAGTGCCTCATACTGTCTTGTGGCCCTCTCCGAATCACTGATGGCTAATTTAGATTGTGCTGAAAGTGATATACCTAACAAAAAATTGGCAGTACTTTCCAACAGATTGCATCCACCCTCCAAGCATTCAAGAGCTCTGAAAGCAAAATTTGACCCTTCTTCTGCGTGATCAGGGTTTTCCCCACAAATCTTTGATGCTAATAATAAAGCAGGAACAGACTTTGGATCCTCTTTCCTACTCAACAATTTATTCAGTAGATTTAAAGCAACCAAGTCCTCACCTGCTCCATAATAACAGAGAGCTAGAATATAGTACATTTCTTTCTGACTGAGAATCCCAGGAAGCAATTCTTCAACCTGATTAGCTAAAGACCTCAAATCACCTGAAATAGAAATAGCAAATGAAAGGTGATCCAAGATTGACGGATCCCAATCAATTCTTCGGAGAGAAACTTTTCTTAATAGTATCATTAACAGAAGTATAGCCTCTTCTATATTGTTTCTAGGTACAAACGAACTGTCCATTAGGGAACGGAGGTTTGGGGGGCTTGCTGCTTCACCTCCACAATACAGTAGAAAAATGGCAAACTCTTTTTGAATCTTTGCAGTAGTTTCAGCATCAAGGTTCCAGTGATGGAGAAGGGCCCGCCGATATGACATGATTGCCTCGCGTGGAGAATCGGCTTGTTTCCATAATTCTGGAAGCAACTCAACAGCCTTGTTAACAGTTTCCTGCAATTTACAGTCAGAACCATGGTTTTCAGGAAAGCCTTCTGGTGATGAAGATTCAACTATGTCCAGAATAACTTGGCAAGATTGAGCAGCTTCTGCAATAATGATTGAAAATAAAATATATTCGATTAGAAGTAGTGATAATTCAATTAGCTGTATATCTCATAAACATTTCTTTTGAGTTTTGGTTCTTTATTAAACAAGTGGTTAAGGGGATGAAAGGAATAAAGAGAGAGTATCACAAAGACATTGAGCACCAGAGACATCATTAAGGCAATGAACAACAATCAAAATCACACAGATTGTTCATATGGCTTAACACAACCTAAAACTCCAGCAAAATGAAGAACGCCAGAATACAAGTAACAAACATTAAAATTGTTATAGGATCATAGAGTATGGAACTTGAAGGCATACCCATTTAAGTTGTCAAAAATTTAATAAAAGTATTTAGTTTCATTCTATAATCTATCAAGAACTTAAATAAATAGATATATAGAAATACAATATTTTCACCAAATGAAATTCCTGGAAGAGATATAAAAGAAAAATAAAAGGTCATTTCTGTTTCAACTACCATACTCTATTCTAAACATCACAAAATGGTTTCTTGCATTCTGATATCGTTCTCAAAGAAAACAGAAAGACCAGTTCTCCGAAATAAAACATACTTAAAATTTCTTTAAAACAAAATATAAAAAATTGTTCCAGATTTCTAAAAATTTTGTTGATAATGGAAATGACAGTAACATTTCCCAAACAGAATTAACAAAACAAGATAAAGGAGTACTGCATAATTTCCTGAGAACAATAGACTATCAAGGAGACCAGGCTGTGATAATGGTTAAAATGAAACTATAACTCAAGCTTATAACTCCAGAAATTTTAATGCAGATTCGAAAAAGCACCTTTAAACCTCCCAAGAACCTGCAATGATTTTGCTTTAAGAAAGATTGCTTCCAAAAGCATACTGACAGTATGGATAGACATTGGTGGTGAAGCATAGTTTTGGGAACGTCTTTTACGCCGTTCTCCTCTTCTACTAGCCAGCGTAATTTTCATTTTTGGAGTTGCTGCAGCAATATCTATCCCTTCGAAGACATGTAGAGCAGCTTCTATGTTTCCTTTCTGATACTCTATTCTTCCTAACAGTGATCTTGCTTCCTGCCCAATGCAGAAAATTTACTCAGTACAAGCAGGAGAACGTACTAGAAATTCATTTCCAGAAAAATATGAGCTTTCCCTGTCACTTATTTCCGGAACCAGAAACATATTTATTAGATAATTTATTATTAAAATAAGAATTTTAAGATGGATAAGGGGTCAGTGACTGACAGGAAAGCAAGAAACTAGAGCGTAGATGGGAAAAATAGAGTTAGCAAAGTTTGTCAACAAGATGGGGAAACTCTAGTTTGATAAATAATACACAAAACTTCAGGACTGAGCCCTCAATTAACATTGTAAAGTTTAAATTATTTGAATTTCATTACTCATACTGGACATCAGTCTTCATATAGACCTCAAACCAGGTCCAAAAGTACCAAGAAAATTCCTCTAAAAAACTTCAAGAATTGTAATTAAAAAAAAAAAGAAGCCAAAAACATTATCACATATTTTTACTAAAGAAAGACAAAAAATTACCTATAAGACTGTAAAACTCTAAACCTAAGAAGTTTGAAGTAACCAACCTCATAATTCAAAGAACTACTCTCACGCAGAGAGCACTCTGCCTCTTCTATATTGCCAGTATCTGGCTGCTTCTCAGCCTCACAAGCTCTAGAAGAATACCTGCTCGGTGAATAATCCTTGATAGCAAGAGATTCCGAAGATGGAATCATTTCATCCGCTGCTTGTAATTGCTCTCCTGAGAAAATGCAGTTCATAATCTTCCGAAACTTGGGCCTGATTCCACTTCTCTTGTGCCTAATTGTCCTGTTTTTGCTCTTCATACTGTTTCCCAACCCTTAAAAATCTTCAAGCAGCAGCAGCACCAGCGCAAAGACAACAAACAACAAACAATTAGAACAAATCAAAATCTTATATCAAAGATGTTTACGTAGGCTTGTACTGTACAAAAGTTTCAATAATCAAAAGATATTCTACTATGATTATAACATCTCACCTGTAAACAAATTACACTAAACCAAAATTGCCTAAGATAAATAAATAATCCAAATTCTGAAAACAAAATGGGAAACGACCTTCATCACAACCAGAAACACACAGGACTTAAAACAACTCTCATAACAGAAACAAAAACATCAAAAAGAAAAAAGACAACTTTAGTAGAATTCAAGCACCAAACCCTAAAACCAGCATTAAAAACCTCAAGAGTCACCAACAAAACCAAAACCCCATCAATATTTCACCAACTCAACTCCAAAAACTACCCAAATTCAATTGAAACATCTCATGCAAAATTTAAAAATAAAATAAAAATTTGAAATTTGAAATAAAAACAGCTATAAAACTTCAGAAAAATAAGAAATTTTCACACTCAACATAAACAAATTTAAAAAAAAAAAAAAAGTTACCTTTTGTTTTTAGAAAAAGAAAAGCAGACAAAACGAGCCCACAACACAACACCAATACCCATCTCCCAAATTCCGTTTATTCTTCGAATGAATCAAAGCATCCCACGCATAAACTCCCTTCAAGAATCAAATTGTTTTCTGGTCCTCCTCCTCCTCCTCTCTTTTCCTTTGCTTTTCTTTTCTTTTCTCTTTTGTCCCCTTTACTCACGCTTCCAACTCTCTTTTATATTTATATCTAACACCAAACAATTTTCAATTTCACCTACACTTGATTGTTCTCATACAATTGCAATTCAATCGTCGACAACAAGATATTTTGGGATCAATGAATCGAAATTTATCACAACAAAGATCATCAAACCCAACTTTGTTCTGGGTCCTACTTCTAAAAAATTCTTCCTTTTTTTTTTTTTAAAGTCGAATTGAATTGAATTGAAAATTAATAAATAGTAAATTAATATTTTTATGTGTTTTTTAATTTTTAAGTGTTACGGAGGCAGAGGGGAGATTCTTACCGCGGTTTTCAAAGCACCAGGCGAACGGTTTTTCCCTTTCTTTAACGGTTTATTACCGGATTGATTTGAATGACGGCGACTCAACTCGTCCAATCCGACTCCGAATATTAAATTATTTTATCATTAATAATTACCAGAAAATGGCTCTCTCTTTTTTTAATTAAATAAAATCCTTTAATTTTTCAAGTATTCAGATATTCCATATAATATCCCACAAAATAAAATTAAAAATATTCAAGTACTTCTACACTTAATTAACTTATCTTGGTTTATTATATTTGAAAAAATAATCATAAAAATCACCCTTTTTCTTGAAAATTCTTAGGATATATAAAAAATAATCAAATTAGAGGATTTTTCAATCATAAAAAAAATCTAAAAATGTTTCAATTGTTTATCCAATTGTTTTTCTTCAACCAAGTTCAATATTAAATGTCAAATTTATTATCAAATTTTAAAGTGAAGAAATTTAAAAACTCAGACATATGGACATATCACTCAATAATTATAATTATTTAATATCATTTGATAACTTCAAAATTAATATTTGGTTAGTCAATTAAAATAAATTAATATTTCTCAAAATTACCCTTAAATTTTTTATACTTTTTAGAAATTTTATAAACATCCTTTAAAATCAATTTTTTATTTTATATTTTTTTCCAAAAATCAGTATTCTGATTTTAGTTAGTATTGAAGCAAGTTAAATATGTGAAATTATATATATATATATATAGCAGTTAAAAATTGTAATATTTTTCAATTATCTCAACAAAGTTCCAGAAAAAAAAAAAGTTTAAGTTAAAGACGATAGGGACAGGTATAGATTCCTTGCCTGCCAGTGGCAGCTGCTGCAGGCCCTGCAACGATAAACAAGTTTTTGAGGGAGCACAACCGGGGTAAATGTATAGACACGCATGAGGTTTGATCTAAGTATAAACTCACTTCTGTTATTCATAAAGTAATATAAAGATCCCTATTTTGATATTTTAAGTAACATTAAAACCCCTATTTTTATGTGTTAAGACCCCCATATTTTCCAATTCTGGGGGTGTCTATGTTACTTTATTAATAATAAGGATGAGATTGTTATTTAGACCAAACCTCATGGGTGTCTAGTATTTATCCGAGTACAACCTTATTTTTTTTATGGCATTGGACGTCGCAGGCCGCACCTCGTAATACCCGTTCTAAAAGTGATTGCAGTAAACAGTATTATAAAATTTCGATAAAAAACATCCTTAATTTTAATTTTAAGGGATATTTATTTTAAAATTTTGAAAAAATATTTAATTTTAAATTTTTATTAAATTAATATTTATTTTTTAAAAATTATCACTGTCTTTATAAAAATTAATATTTATTTTTTAAAAATTTGAGAAATAAGTATTAATTTTTAGGAGATAAATGTTAGTTTAACAAAAATTTAGAGTTAAAATTATTAAAATTTAATTGGGGGTCAACGAATTTTTCCCCTAATTTTAGTAAAAGAGAGTTGAACAAGTGAGCAATTACACGAGCTTTCGAGATAGTTAGAGAATGCAATGAAGGAGACAGATGTGGTTGGTACAAGCATGGAAAGAAATGTATCTGACTGAGTGCATTAGAATAAATGTGCTTTATTTTCTTATCTACCAAGTGCCTAACCAAAACCAAAATAGTCTTTATTTTCATCATTGACTTTGATGAGTGGCTGTTGAAGCTCCAATAGAATAATAAATAACATTAAAGAACAAAACCCCTCTCATATTGTTATTCTTCCTTTTTTAGAGAGGAATTAATGTGTAATATAATCTATATATTTATCCGATAAAATAATATTTTTTTGATAGAAATAAATATATCGAGAAATAGGTAATATGTTTGTTTTACGATGGTAATAATAAAATTACAACTAATGGATACTTCTATATATACTATTAACTGGTACAATAAAATTTAAACAACCTAAGAAAAAAATCACGAAATTTACTTAAAAAATAATTTTAAGTAATAATTTAGATATAAATAACCTTATTGTTAAACTATATTATCTTTCAGACCAGAAATTTAAATAAAAATAAATTGACTAAATAAATTGATCGATAGTTTTACGAATCACGGGAGGGAGGGAATGAGTTCTTTTCAAGGCAAACTAACCAATTTAAAATATTTTAAGAGGCTTCTGCAAAAATATTTAATATGAATTAACATTATTTCTTTTTTACTAAGGTGGTATTGCTTTTTGAATAAATAACCATAAACCCTCTGCGGTTTGACGAAACTGCCCAAAATCTCTCACCTTTCGAGAATATACAATCACATCCCTCACGTTAACTATCAGACGCTAGATACAACATACTCAGGGTAAAATTGTAATCAGGCATGTCTAGTTTAACACATCAGCATTAAAATAAATAATATATTAAAAAAATCCAAATCATCAAATAAAACAATATATTTATACAAATTTTAACATAATTTATAAGCCATTAAATGATATTAGATTACTATTATTGTTAATAAATAAGTTTTATTACCTCTGTAAACTTTAATGGTGGAGATGGCATTCCATCTTTTTCTTTAAAACCAAACTTGCTGTACGAATTAACAAATTTAAAAGGTTCATGTATTCAATAACATTTAAAAAAATAATAAATAAGAAATTTATAAGAAATTTAATCCTTCTTTTAAATATTAATATTTTTTATAAGTTGCATGTAATTTATAAAACAGTGACTTATATGATAATTGAAGCTTCAGTTTTTTAAGGTACTTGAATTTTATACGATTAATTTTCATTTTTTTAGTTTTAATTTATATTATGTACTTTTTATTTATCATTTTTTTTTATACTAACATAAGCATGTTAGAATATATGGAATTTCATTTAGGTGACAGGCACACTTCAAATTAAGAATGATGAAAAAAACTTATATGCACCATATGTGGGGATGTTTTTGGAAACAATTTAATAAG